>CM076575.1:1545592953-1545890101 GCA_034641835.2 Pinus albicaulis
GAAAGTGAATCACTTTTAAATTATGTATTTGTGAAATAAATTTTCCTATTGGTTATGAAAAATATTTTATTTTTATTTAATTAATAAAAACAGTTTTAAAATAGATGTGAATGTGAAATACAGTTTTAAAATATATGTGAATGGGAAATTTGTGTTTGTGATATATAATTTTTTTTGAAATTGTTAATATAAAAATATACAAATTTTAAAAAATATATATAATATATGTGAAAGTGAATTACTTTATCCGTGACATATAACTTTTAAATGCTTTGTTATTGGACATATAACTTTTAAATGCTTTGTCATTTTAACTTCGGTTTGTCTCTTTAATTCTAAATATTATTTGAAGTTATTAATATATTTATGAAGATGTGTAATTTGGTTAATTTTTTGTTTTCAATGTAAAATGTATCATGATATAATTATTTTTATTATTCTAATATTTTGATTATTTATTTATAGATATGTTAATTTTTCACTAAAGATATTCTAAAAAAATTTCAATATGAAATGTATAATGATATTCTATTAATATTTACTACCTATTTAATTTATATAAATATATTATTTATTATTTTATAAATCAATATAAATCCATTTTAAGTACAAGGATCAAATTTGTTCACATGCAAACTTCTTTAGAGTGCAAAATACAATGTGTAAATTTTCATTGTATAAATTTTATTTTTGAATGTTATATAGAGTATATAGAGTACCAAACAAACATTTTAACTATAAAGATGACATATCTTTTGATCAGTATAACCAGCCTAAAACCTAGATCCTATCAGTTCTTTATTTGATTGATAGCACAAGACACTGAGAGAGCCCTCTCCAAGGCTAGGGGTGCTGGACCTTAGCCTAAAAGAGGTTTGTGATTACCTCTGGGATTTCTCTCCTCAACCTGGAGAAATTTACGGAGTGATAACATAGGGGACAAAGAGACAATTCCAATTTGACTTAACAAAGGAAAACACTACAATAAAAAAGAAGCACTTTTTCCATCTGTCAAGACCTCTCAACAATTAGATTATAGGTATAGAGAACAAATCCAAAATATTACTAACACCCACAATGAAAACCTTGATATTGATAAAAAAGTAATACTATAGCAATTATTCTGCACTCGCATGTAGAAATTTAATACAAAAATATGTATTTCCTGGATTCTCCTGATCTAACAATTATATGCCACTGTTAAATACGTAATCGCTTTTACAAAATCTTTGCGGATTTTAAACACAATCACCAATAGCAATATCATGAAGAAAGATCAATCACACATAACACAAATGTTTTTACTGGGAAGGCATAAAGCTAAAAACCCCACTATCATATATTATGTATATATCATGGATCATGAAACAATCTCATACAAAGCTCCAATCCAAGAGCTCTCAGTACATCATACAATTGTCTCACATTGTCATACAAAAATTGGCAAGTTCCTTAGCCAATTTACTGCCTCTAGACAACTTGCCTCTACTGTGCAATCCTAGCTGATAGCAATCCCTGAATGAATGGAATCCTGGTTGCCTTGAATGCTCAATCCTCATGGGCACATCCAATGTGTGTGTGGTCGCATGTGTGCAACCACTAATGTCACAATTGATAGTCAAATTGTCCCTTTCACCTACATCTCAACTGGGTCTCCACTGAAGCTGATATGCATGTAAAATTTTACCTACTTACAAAAAAAAAATTGTCTCAATGAAAATGAAAGAAATGAAGTGTGATATTTTAGCATCTCCCTAGAAAATATTTTCAAAAGTGATGGGCTTTTAATTTGCAGCAAGAATTCTACCTGTTGTCGCTGCGAAAAAACATCCTCCAAAATTTTTTCAATACTTGAATTTTGGATCCTAGTGTGGATCTTGTGATCAGTTGTTCCATTGTCACTCCTTGGTTGGTCTATGCTTTATTAAGTCTTTGAGCTTGCTTTTGGATCGTAATTTTCGAAGTCACCTGCTCACACATGCTCAGTCTATAATTCTTTCGTGAAAGAATTCCTTCATGCAAGCTTGAAAAGACATGACACAGTCCATTCATACAATTACTATGCAATGTTCAACCCATGTCGGCAGTCAGTGTGCATTGTCATTCATAGTCCCTCACTTTTTTTGTGATCGTACTTCTATTTTGGTGAGTTTCTCCAACTGTCGCTTTTGTGCACTTTCACCATCGAAGTGTCGTTTTCATGTTTACGACTGCCACTTTTTATTTCTTTACCTTTAATTAGTTTCATTTTCATGTTATCTTCTCCTTGGCATGTGTTTTTTTCACTATCATTCACATATAATAAGTGTCATTTGTGATTTTATTTTCATATATCAAGTGTCAATCACACTTTTATTTTCATATAGCATGTGTCATCTTTTTGCGTGGGAATTATCGCTTATCGTGTAAAGTGGAGTTTTGGTTTGTTTCAAGGGGAAATATTTGTGATAATGAGTTGTTATTATCATTTAAACACGTTTCACACTCATTTCCAAAGTTTCACACATTGTTGCACAAGTTTCATCATTTTCATCACAAAGTGTATCTTTAATGTCACACTTGGAATGGGATGTCACAATGTTGTTGTGTTGAGGAAAGTATGTTGTTCATGTGTTCTGAGTATTCTGTGTTGTGTCATCAAGTAAACTAAGTGTGTGATCATGTTCAAGTCTTTGTTTTATTCAACTTCCCCTCACTGATCCAAAACTTAGTCAAAATTGGAAAAACTCCCGACCGGACCACTTAGCCTCATCCAACCCTTCTAAAATACGCATTGGGCAGTATCAGTCCTCAAGAAACAACCTTATCTCTTGGAACTCTTCAATGCACAATATCTACCTCCCAAAACTACACATTTCACAATATTAGTGCTCAAGCCTAGCCGATGAGATCCAAATTTGCGCAATCCTTGTCTCCAGACCAACCTTAACTTTACATTTTGCAGTCTCAGGCCTCAAGCATCAACCTTGAGCTCCTGAGTTGCATATTTTTTTAGTTATATAACCTCTTCTGTCTTCTTCGTACTATTTAAAATCAGCGTTCAAGCCCTCATCCTGGCTCCTTCAACCCCTTAACTATGTAGTTGACTTGTCCAGCCCAGCCTGAACTATGCACTGCACAGTTCCAAGTTTCAAGCTTGACCATTGAGCTCCTGAGCTGCATAATTTCACAATCATTGAGCCCCTTTCTCAGCTTTCCACCCAATCACAGTTTAGTCATTAGATCATCATGCAATATCTCACACTAGGGGTTTTATTGGACTGATTTCATCTTGTCATGAGTGGATTGTAGACACAGGTATTATATCATGCTTGATAGGATGATGATGAAGGGTATGGAGAAGGAGACCATGATAGTAGATACCCTTGTAGATGTAAAGACAAGTTTATCCATCAAGAGAAGACAAAGGGACATCAGTTTGTAACAGAAGCTAAAGACCAAGACCACATTGGAGATTCCTTATATTGAAGTCATGAGGAGGAGGAAGAAGAAGAGCATGTTCCATATTTCAAGAAGACAAAATGAAAGCAACAAAAAAGAGTCGCTTGACACTTCCATTTTATCATGAAATCCATGTCAGCAGTTTCATGTCGTGAATTTGTGGATTATGTAAATTATGTATTCGAAAATGTAATGTAAAGTGGTAGTCCAAGAGTCATCCATTGAATGTGAAAATTCATGAAGGAGTCAAAGAGTCATGGAGAAGTCAAACAATCATGAGGGTAGTCCAAGAGTCACAAGGGATCACCTCATTTGTTATATATAGACCCTCATTATATAAGAAAAGGAATTTTCACCTTGGCTCCTTCTACCAGGCATTAGAGAGGAAGATAGTTTTTTTGGAGGAGCAAGTGATTGGTCTAATGCTCCACTATTGGGGCTAGTGGTGTTCACTGTCTTGATGCATCTTGGAACTTTTACTTAATTCAGAAGCTCGTTGAGCTGACAAAATTTCATTCATATGTTGTGAATATTGTAATATTGTTATTTGGATGTTTGTGATTTATGTTTTTTTCATATGTACTAAGGAAATTGAATTATTTTAGTGGCTTTGGTACTTATCTTGTTGAAGGCATGTTTTATTTTCTTTAAAAATCACTGCTTCCTTGTGAACTATTTTGCTAGTTGATCAACGATTCATTCTTATGTATATGCTTGTGTGCCTTTTCTAGATTAATATTATTACTTGTCTTTAAAGGCACCACTTTTCTATTCCCTTTCGGTAGAAGGACCTTGATAATTTCTACAACTGAACATTTCATAAGGCATACTCACTTGTTGATATGAAGATATATGTGCATTACTCTCTTGTGCTAAAATTTGTAGCCAAGGAAAATCTACAAAAATACATGGTATCTAGGGTAATACTCTGTATGGGGAGCTTATTCCAAACTTTTTGAGGTCTAATTGGGACTTCACATTGGGGAGACCCCCTAGGTTGACGGATTTCCAACACCGTCAACAAAATGGCACTAGAGGAGACCAAATGATAAGTTGTTCCTGTTGAGTCTCTTTTAAACCTCTTATATAAAATGGCTCATCCTAAAATCATACTTCGGGGGTGCTTTTCTAACCTATCCCCTGGTAAAATTTTAACCCCAATGAGCCTCTTTATCACTTTTCTCAATCAAAATTTGATGGTGAGGATGGAAAATGCATAACCGATCACATCTTTGATTTTATTAAATTTTAGAATATTACGAAATTGATGATGAATATTTTGCATGTACCTCTTTCTTCCTCACCCTTGAAGGTCATGTTAATCGATGGTGTCATGCCTTAACACCTGTTTCCATCCATTATTTTCACCATTTCCTCAAGGAGCTTCATCAATCCTTTGATAGGTATGATTACCAAGATGTTTATAAAAGAATTAATCAGCTTAGAATGAATATTGATGAATCAGTTCGGGATTTCTCTAATAGTTTCCTTCACCTTTGTTATGAATTTCCTGAAGAATATACAGATTGGGATTTCTTGAAACACAAGTTTGAGCATATGGTTCATATCTCTTTACATGGTGAATCCAAACCACCTGCTGTTTATTCTTCCCCATCTCTTGTAAATCGTGAGACACCTCTAATTTTAGAGGATAAACCTGCTATTCCTTTTGTTACTTGTACTCCTCCTTTTCCAGTTTTTATGAGGATGCCTCCTTATGATGATAATAATGTTGGTAAAGTTGTGCATACAATTACTAACCCATATTCTCATCGTCATTCCTCTTTTCATGACTAATATCACATGGAGGAAATCTCAGAATGGTTCATGGAGCCTAAGGAGAAGGATAATATTTTCATTCCTCGAGATGACATTAGCGCTGTTAACTTCAATCTTGAATCTGGTTCTACTGAAATTGTTTCTTCTTCAAGGGACATCTTCCATCCTCTGTCATCCACATACCATGACTCATGATACCATGATCTTCTTGATCAATCCTCTCCACCAACTAATTCTTCACTCTCTCTTGATTTTAAAGTTGTTGGTTTAAATTGCGATCTTGTACAAAGCAGTCACATTGCATAGGTAGAGGAGCAGAAAAGTGAATATTCTTTCAATATTTCTTCTCTTTTTCAAATTCCTCTGTGTGAAGATGATGTTTGCTCATTATTAGATTAAATTTAATCTCTTAGTCACAGTAATGAACCGAATGAAATGAATTTGTTTAGACTCGTAATCTTTGGAAATAATCATTCTGATGCTGATAATTTTGTTGATAAATTCCCAAGTGCATCAGTTTATCTTTCAGTTTCTCATAAATATTTTAATTCGAAATATTTAGATCTAGAATTTGATTCCGTCAAAGAATACATTCGTTTTTAAACTTCATGTTCATCTCAATATCCCTTGTGCTTTAATTTTCACGATGTATCTACATGCGATGAAGATACCCCATGCTCTTCAAGTTCTTCATCGAATGAATTCAATGCTCAATTGACACAAGGTAGTGAGGTTGTGCATGGTGAAAGAGAAAATAATTAGATCATTGAGTATCCTTTCCATCTTGTATCATCTCTTGTTTTTCATGAAGAAAACTCTTCAAATCAGATTTCTCATGAAATTTCTTCAATTCATACATCTCTAAATTTGTGACCAGAAGAATCTTTCTACTTGATTAATATCATTGTCAAAGTTGTAAAATCTTATCAAATCAGTGACAAAGATGGCTTCCATCCAGTTAATAGTGGTCTCATTGAAATAAACAAAAGCAATTATCCTGGCACCATGCAAGTTCTGGTTCAATCTTTAAAATATGATTTTACAATCCTTGAAAGTTTTGGGACTTTCCAGGGGGTTGGTGCACTTCCACTTGCATTGATGGTTATTTCAAGATCTTGCAACTCTAGTAAGATCCCCGAATTGAGTTAGATTTGGCTTTCCTTGCAAAATCTTCTTTCTGCATGGTTTCACCAATCTAAATTCCTTCTTGAAATATGTCTAGCATTGCGGATATAATATTTTGAACATTCAAGATTCGATTTCTAATTAGATTCAAGTTTCTATTTCAGTTGGTTCATCTCCATGTAGAACTCTTTCTTTTAACTCAGGTTTGGAGTGTCTATCTCTCATAGAAGCATGGAACTGCGAAGTTGATTGTTTCGAAGACTATATTTGGTTGAATGAATCATGTCTAGCAATTACATTTCAAGATAGTCCGCTCCTTATTTTTATTATGAATGTTATATTAATAATATTTTTATTCATCGCACATGAAATCCTCTTGAGTGCTAGTGAATGCATGGGTTATCTGATGAATCAAATTCTTCTTCAGTCATTTTTCCCTCATTGGTTTCATGTGTTTTCTATACTAGCATTCCTTTTCACTTATTTCAATGATTACGATGCTAGTGTAGTGTGTAACTAGTTACAACAAAATGGTAAGTTACACTTATCACACGAGGAAAATGATTCTATTATTTAGAGAATTTGTGAATTTGTTCAAATTGATTCATATTTCTTAATTACAAACTGAGAATCTGATGCTTTAATCATCCCATCTGATCATTAGTTTGTCTCTGATGATTTTCATTTAGATTATAATTTTCCCATCAACACATCCAATGATATTTGTTTTACATTCTTTGGTCTTTATGGTTTAACATTTCACTATCCGGGTATTTTTCAATAAATTGAGGCATTTCCACACTCGCCGATGGTTATGTCAAGTTCTCACTACCTTGACATTCCCATTGAATATGATCATATCCATTTTCCCTCACAAGATTCTCATCTTGACCCTGTGCTTCTAATTGAAAATTCATATTTTCAAGGATTTTTTTGTTTTCAAGAGGGTTGTTTCAAGTTTTGTGTTCCAATTGTTGAATGGTTGGAGAAATATTACCTAGAAAACTCCATCGCAAATAACAAGTTTTGATATTTTCTTATGCTTGCTAGGGATTAAAACGTAGATGAAGATACATTCAAAAGAATTCTTCGAATTTTGTTTGATTATGGTTTTCATAAAAAGGTAATAATGTTCGTTGACTAGAAGTAGTGGTTATGATGTATATTTATACCAATAGGAAAGACCTTCTATTTATTGTTTTTCAATTTATTCAAGCACTTATCATTTCTATTGCACATTACTTTATATATGTTTTAATTTCTCGTATATTTTTGGATGCGGGTCAGGAGAAGTTATGGTGGCTACATTGGAAATTTCATTATACATGACTTCTAGCTGGTTAGGTTAAGAGTAGTTCTAGCTGCATAATTAGTTTCCTTACACATGCATCCTGCACTCACTTATTGTAGTCTTTCATTTGCTTTCCAACTTTTGTCTTGTGTCAGTTTTGTCTTTTGGATTTGTTTCCTTGTTTTGTGTTATCTTTTCTTTTGTTTTGTTTAGTAATACATTGCATGAATATCCACCATTGGCTCAAAAGGAAATATGGAAAAATCTGAAAAGGGAAATTGTGATGACAAATGATGCATGGCGTATATGTTGCCTCTTCTCTATCTTGGGTTTACATGTCTTTAAAGTCAATGATGTCTGAATGGAAAATGTGATTCTTTCCAAATAGAAAGCCTTCGGTAAAATTATGAAGCCTGTATATTTAATAGGACCTTCATTCTTGACTCAACCTTTGTTGAAAATGCAGCAAGAAATTCTCAGTTTGACTTTTCCTTGGTCAAACTAGAGAGAATTCGGATTTCTATTTAAGCATAAGTAGAAGGAAATTTAAATGAGGTGACATGGCATTTGTAACTCAGTTAATTCGAGTTGAGAGAGCGATGGAGAGGGCTAGGGTTTCGCAGAAGGTGCTAGGGCTTTTCTGTGCAGCTTCCTATGGTTTTGAGACCGCCTGCCACTGATACGTGTCGCGTTGAACCTGCTTCTTCAGCATGGGGCTTTTTTTGGATGCGCATCTGGCTCCGTTGAACGGTTTTTGGAGTTTAGGGCTGCTGAAGGAAAGCGAGGTTTGAGGGCGTTGGCAGTTTTGTTTAAGAGGGCAGTTTTTGTTCACAATGGGTCTTGATAGTTTCTCTGTTGAGCTAGAGCCGTCGCCGGAGGATCTACTCACCTACTGGGGGGTAGAAATCTCAGAGAAGAATTTAGATCTATACTTTCTAAACCGATCATCGCTTGATTTAGCAGCCGAAGTAGCTTGGGGAGGTTTTTCGACAGGTTGCGGGGACGCCAGTAATATTCTCATCGAGCCGCGGAGTGGTTCCAGTTTTAGGTTTCAGCACCTTCCTATCAGCTGTTGCCCTCAGACTTCTGAAGAGCTCTTCAAAGCAGCCCTCAACCACGATCCGGTCTTGCAGCTCTCGGCTTTTCAAGGTAATCCCCTTCCTCTTGTTGGAACTGGTGGTTTCGAAGAAGGGATAGGGTGTAGAGGTTTTCATATCGCGCAGGGCCCCTCTTTGCAAAGGGTCGAACCCTCTGCAGGTCTTGCTTTGTTGGGGACACCATCTCTAGCGGTTTCGAGGGGGCTTCGTGTGCCTGAGGGAGAGAATGGTCTCCCTGTTAGAGTCAGTCTTTGCAGCCTTCCTCCAGTAATCAGACATGCTCTTACAAAGTGATTTTAAGGTGTCAAGGTCAAATTTTGTCATTTCAATGAGTCTTCAAGCAAAATTTGGTCACTAGGCATTAGGTCTAGGGTTTGTTTTCACTCCTTCCAAAGTTGTCCAAATGTCGGTCCATGTCATCATTCGAGGTGAGTGTACCATCATTCAGAGGGTTTTCATCATCATGTCAAGTTCCATTGGGTCATTTTACAGCTTGTTCATGCTTCAGTTGTGCCTAGGTAAGGTCCATTTCCCTCTCCTAGGGTTTTTGAGGTAATTTCTCTTGGATGGTCAAAACATCGAAAAGACTTGTATCCTCATGTTCACACACCTTCCCCTATCCTTAATATACCTTATTAAACACTTCCCATCACTGAGATCCCCAAAATTCCTCATTTTTGCACAAACCCTAGTTTCTTGCCACAACTTGGCAATTTTCTAGGCTAGGCCTGTGTTTTGCCCTTTTGGACCCCTTCCCCTCACTCAATCTCTGATATTCCACTTTCCCCTGCTTCCTAACATCCCTCCCTACTTCCAAAAATTTCCCCGAGAATTTAGAAGCCCCTTATCCCCTTCATTTCGCTTCATTTCGACAAAATCCCTTGTTCCACACATCGGGATCGGTTTCACCCAAAAGATTTTTCAGAGCAATCAAAGATGAATTTTGTAAAACTGAGAGAGTTTTTTGTCCAAAACATGCCAAGAAAGAAAAACCTCCTTCACTTTTTACACAGGTGTCATGGTTTTAGAGAAATGTCAAAAATATCGTTGCCTCAAGGGAATTGATGCACCGGCTGGAAGTAGTGTTGGGATATTTGAGTTTTGACAGGGTAAATGAGCTCCAAATTGGGAAATTCCACTTGGGTTGGAAAGTAGACTTCCATACCTTTCCAACGAGCTATCATGATCTCAATTTGGATTCTGGGAAGTACTTCAAAATCGGGTTGAAAGGCGCGCGACCCACTTGGCTCAGGGGCGCGACCCATATGATTGGGACACTTGCTGGAGGAAAACTTTATATTTTTGGATTTTTCATGGAAATTTATGCATCCTCAGAAATCAACTAAGCATTTCATCAAAATCTGGATGGTCAAAGAGCTCAAAAACACCATGAAAATCACTCTGCCACCTTTTGCACCAGCAGGAAGTACTTTTGGGAGAATGAATTTTTGGAAGGTCAAATTAGATCCAAATTGAGAAATTCCACTTGGGTTGGATAGCCAACATCCAGGGCTTTCCAACGAGCTATCATGAGCTCAATTTGGATACCGGGAAGTGCCTCAAAATCAGGTTGAAAGACGCATGACCCACTTGGTTCAGGGGCGCGACCCACTTAAATTTTTGACTGAATTTTCAACTTCCAGCTCAGATTTTCGCCTAGTATGGACCAGTTTTGTTTGTGGATGGAATTTTTGGGTTTTTATGATGTAAATGTATATTGGGCATGTAACTTTGGCTTATTTTTATCTCTTCTAGAAGATTCACTCACAAAAAAGGTAAAAATCATGTAATGAATCAGTTTCCACTCTTTTAGAGGCAAGTTGTTAGTTGCCTAGATTGTAGTTCCATGAATAGAATTGGTTGAAACTGATCCCTGAAGAGGGAATTCGACCCCTAGAGGTGGGGAAGGGGTTAGGATGCTCTATATATTGTAATTTCTCAATCATTTTCAGAGGTTGGAGAGGTGGGACTCTTGGGATACTTTTGATATCATTGTACATATTTTTCACAATTTGGCTAAGGAAAGATCAGGGGTTTTGCGGCACTTGTTGGGATCCTTGTGGTGTTCTGTTCTTGATGGTGTTTCTTCTTTGTTTACTGTAAGTTTCTTCATGTTTAATGTATGCCATCCCTTCATTATGCTTCTGAACTAAATTGAATGAGTGAATAAGGTTGAATCCATTGTTTACAGTGCTTGTCCTTTGAATTCAGTTAGTTCTATATGTTTTCAGCTGTTTGGAGAGGATCCAAGTTCTTCTTTGCCCTCTTCAGCTCCTCGTCGGTCTAATCTGTCCATATATCCAATCAAAAGCATCGAGACATTCACCTACCTCGCCCCAACTTGAAATCTGCAAAGGTCTGACCTTATCCCCGGACCCAAAATTTGTTTTCCCATTACTCCAGCGAAAACCCAAAAAACCAAAAAACAAACATACCTATCTCTTTACTAGCCTAAAATCAGTTCTTATTGTAAGTCATCTCGCATCTTATTGCTTATTTTCTCGAGATTGACGGAGAGAGCCCTCTCCTGTCCTCGTAGGGCTAGCTACGAGGCTGAGCGTGGTTTGATGTAGCCTTGAGTTTACTTCATTTCAGCCTGAGGTAGATTTGAGCGCTAACACTCCCCAAGGTAACTCCAGCAGGAGTGGTGGGGGGGCTTTTGCCTTCAAATCTTTTTGTAGGAGGTTTGGCTGAACCAGAAAAGGATGGGGGCCGAGGTTGCGATTTCTTGTCAAGGGTTTCCTCTAGCAAGGCAGTGGAATTTAGTCCAAAATCTGTTGCCTCTGACAATCAAGGGGTTGCGCCGGAGTGTGAAGCTGTTTCAAGGGTTGGTGCCCAGCATACCTCTTTCAATGGTCTTGAGTCCTTACGTTCTATCGACGCTCTGAGACAATTCCTTCTAGAGACCATTCGAGCCGAGATTCCTCCAGGCAAGCCGGTAGCAGAGGAGGAAGGGGTCAAGAAAGTTGTGGGATCAAAGCAGAAGAAAGATAAGTTCATTAAATCTAAGGAAGAATGCCCGAAATGTTTGCTTGGAGTGGATATTAGTATTGAAAACGTCATGGATTTATCTGAGATCATGGTTGTGGGAAGAGTAAGGGGAAGGAAATATTCGGCAGCCTACATTGCAGAGTGGGCTCACTCAATGTGGAATGTTTCTCCTGGCCTGCCTGTTGATATAACCATCCTAGCGCGAGGGTGGTTCAGTATTACCTTTGACAGGAAAGAACAAGTGGACAGAGTCCTTGAAGGGAATTGGTTCTTTGGTAAGAGACCCGTGCTTTTTAGAAGATGGACCCCTCTTTTTGACGCTCAGAAAGAGAAAATGGCCGAATCTCCTGTGTGGGTGAAGCTGCCTGGCCTTCCTCTCCAATTCTGGACTGATTCAGTCTTTATTTCTATCGGCAATACGCTGGGTACCTTCCTTGAAGCTGAAAAATCCTACTTGTAGACAAAGGATAAGAGTGTGGCCCGTATTCTGGTGAGCCTAAACCCTCGAGAAGGTCTTGCGGAGGCAATGACGCTCCACTATAAGGACTTGGATTTTTTGCAGATCTTGGATTATGAGCACCTTCCCTTCCGGTGCAACAGATGCCATAAGACTGGTCACTTGGCTCGTGACTGCCCGTTGGGCCATCAGCGCAAACGTAGACAGAGAAGGCAGAACAGGGCGAAGAAATCTTCTATCTCAGTCCAGGATGTGGATCCTTTGGAAGCAGATCCGGACCTTTCGGCTCAGGGTGTTTCCTCTCCCCTCGTGGCGGTCGTGGTCCGGGACTCGGCGGTTACTGCTGGCCCTTCCTCTCTTCCCGTCGAGGACATGGCAGACCCACTGGCTCCCCTTTCAGAAGCTGATCTTGGCAGGGCGACTCAGGCGTGTATGTCCTCCTCTTTTCCTCCCTTGTCTCAGTCATCTGCTTATTTTCCTTTTGTTGTCTGTATGGAACCTGGTCCCTCCAGGCAGCGTTTGAGTGATCTCTCGGCCTTAAATCTTTCCTCGCCTTCTCTGGATAGTGTTGTTGTTTCCGTCCCCGATGCCCTTGTTTCTCCTTCCTCTTCTACTCTGGTTGATCCTTCTGGCCCTTGCCCTCGGCCTTCTGTTTCTGATACTTTTCCATACAATCTTAGACCTCGTGCTGACAGGAGAGGATTGGGCTTTGTAGTGGGTGGCCTCGCCTCTAATTCTGTTGAAATAGGGTCCAGAAAGACTAGAGGTCGAAAATCCAACCTCTCCCTAGCTCAGTCGAAAGTTGTCGTCGATATAGCAGATGGTAAGCAGATGTCTCTCTCCAGGGTGCTTAGAGCAGAGCGGCCACCACCTGGCGATGTGCCATGATTGTTCTCTCTTTTAACTGCAGAGGCCTAGCTAGCCAGGCCAAAAGGCTAGCTTTCAAAGAGCTTGTGCGTACTCACAACCCTGATATCATTCTGCTTCAAGAAACTCTGGGCAAAGGGGAGGAGGTTGTCTCTGCTTTATCTAAGTTGCTGCTTGGTTGGTATTTTTTTGCTCTTGATGCTGTGGGGAGATCTGGGGGTGTGGTCTCTGGTTTCAATCCTATTAAATTGAAGTATGTTTCTTCTTGGGGGTCTCAGAATGTGCTAGCTGTGGAACTTTTTTCCAGTGAGCTCAACCTTTCCTTGCTCTCCCTGAATATTTATGGGCCTTGTGTGGAAAGGGAGCGGTTCTGGTCTTCTGTTTTTCGCTCCTCCTGGATAGGCCACCCTTTCTTAATTATTGGAGGCGACCTCAACTTCTCGTTAGGGGAAGCAGAATCCTGGGGTGCCTCGGCCAGAGCAGACCCTTTATCTGATTTTTTCATTAACCACCTTGCTCTTGCTCATCTGGTGGACATGCCCCTTCTGAAGTTGAAACCTACGTGGAGGAACAGAAGGGTTGGTCAGGAATGGGTGGGGAAGAAGCTGGATCAGTTTCTTCTAAGCGAGCCACTAGTAGAACTTCTCTTGGATTACCATCACTGGATTGATGAAGGTGGTATTTCGGATCACTTCCCCATCCTTCTTGAGGTTAAAGGCGCAGGAAGTAAACCTGGGTCACCCTTCCGTTTTAATCCTGCCTGGCTTAAAGATGACTCGTACCAGGATCTTTTTGCATCAACTTGGGAGGTTGACCCAGTCAGGCCTGATTCTTCTAGGAGTTCTTTCTTCTGGAAGAACTTGAAGAGAATGAAAATAGCTTCCAAGAATTGGGTAGCTAACTTGAAGAAGAAGGAGGAGGAGGAACTTAAAAAGGTCAATTCTGAAATAGCTCTCTTAGAAGATCCAGAAGGAGGAGGATATGTCTCCATAGATGCGAGGAACAGAATCAAGGAATTGGAGGCCTTAAGAAGAAAAATTCTCCAGCTAAGAGAGGAAAGTTGGAGGTTGAAAAGCAGGGCTTTATGGCTCCAAGCGGGGGATGAAAACACTAAGTTCTTCCAAAACTATGCCAAAGGTAGGAAGATGGCAAACACTATCTGGGAATTGCCTAAAGGAAATGGAGAAGTGGCTTCCTCCTTTGAGGACCTGTCTTCATTGGGTATCACTTTCTTCAAAGATCTCTTTAAAGCTCCGGCTGAAGTGTCCATTGCAGAAGTGATCAGAGTGGCGCAGCTGTTCCCTAGGTTCGTGGAGGAGGAAGAAAATGAGGCAACAATGGCACCTGTTTCCAAACAGGAGGTTGAGGATATCCTTAAAGGTATGCAAAAGGACAAAAGTTCAGGGCCGGACGGCTGGACTGTTGAATTCTTTCTGCATTTTTTTGAGACGCTTGGTGATGATCTCGTTGCTGTTGTAGAAGAATCCAGAGCTATGGGTCAAGTCTTTGCCCCTTTCAATTCCACTTTTCTTGCTTTGATTCCCAAGTCTGACCACCCTTCTTCTTTTGTTGATTTTCGACCAATCTCCCTCTGCACTTGTGTCTATAAAGTCATAGCGAAAGTTATTGCTTCCAGGCTCAAACCTTTTCTCTCCTCTCATCTTTCTCCGGAACAGTTTGGTTTTCTTAGTGGTCGTCAAATCCATGAAGCTGTAGGTGTTGCTCAAGAATCCCTGCATAGCCTAAAAAAGAGTGGCAGGAAAGGGCTTATAGTCAAACTGGACTTATCTAAAGCTTATGATAGATTCAGTTGGTTGTATTTGAGGCTTCTTCTTACTCATCTTGGTTTCAGATTTGACTTTTTCAGATGGATCATGAGCTGTGTTTCTTCTTCAGATATTGCTCTTCTGATTAATGGTGCTGCTACCTCCTTTTTTACTCCTGAACGAGGCCTCAGGCAGGGCTGCCCTCTTTCGCCACTACTTTTCTTGCTGGAAGCCGAAGGCTTAAGCCTCCTGATTCATAAGGATAAAAGACTGGGCAAAATAAAAGGGATCGAAGTGGCCACCAATCTCTGGATCACGCATTTACTTTTCGTAGACGATATTCTGTTATTTCTCAATGGGTCTATTGATGACTGTCGTGCCTTAAAGCTTCTGTTGGAGCTTTTTCTTAAAGAAACTGGGCTTCAAATAAACACTCTCAAATCAACTATCACTCCTTCAGGTCTTTCTGTTGATGAGATTAGTAGAATTCGAAGACTGCTGAACTTTGAAGTCCGTTCCTTGCAGGACAATTTCAAATATTTGGGGTTCTTGCTAAAACCAGACTCTTACAGAATCCGGGACTGGAAATGGCTTCTCGCCAAGATTGAAAAAAGGCTAATTCATTGGAGCTTCAGGTGGCTATCGAGGGCAGGTCGCCTGGTCTTAATTAAGTCCATTCTGATGGCTATCCCAGTTTATTGGGTCAGTCTGGCTTGGGTCCCTAAAGGCATTCTGGCCTCCATTGATAAATTATGCAGAACTTTTCTTTGGTCTGGATCAAAACAGGATACGGTCAGCCCTTGGGTGGCTTGGGATAAAATTTCAAAACCTAAGGAGTGGGGAGGCTGGGGAATAAAAAACCTGTTTTCCTTTGCAAAATCCTTGGCTGCCAAATTAGCGTGGTGATTGATTTCTACTGACTCCCTCTGGGTTTCGGTCATTAGACGCAAATATATCAGTCAAGGCTCTGTCCTGGACTGGGTTCGGTCCCCAGTCAAATCCTCCAGAAATGCCTCTATTATTTGGAAAGCAATTGTGGCTTCTGTTCAGCTAATTGAGAGAGGCTTGGCATGGCAGGTCGGCGATGGTAATCAAGTTTGGGTGGGATGTGATCCTTGGGTTGGTTGTTCGCCTAACTTCTCTCTGTCTCCGGAGTTGGTTAATCATCTTAATTCAGAAGGTTTCTTTTCTTTGAATCAGGTGGTGGATCCCAGGACTACCACCCTCGTTAAGCAAGGCTGGCTGTCTGGCACGGACCTGCATCTTGAAAATAGGTGGATGGACGAATGGAATCGTTATGTCGCTGATCTTTCGCATTCTTCTATTAGAATTTCGGATTCTGCTGATAAACTGCGATGGGTGAACGCACAGACAGGCATCTACTCCCCAAAGTTCGGATATAAATGGCTTATGACGCAAGAAGGTTGGGGGAACCCTTGCTGGTGGTCCAAATCTCTCTGGAAACTAAAAAGCCCAGCCAAGACTAGACTGTTTTTCTGGTGCATTCTTCATAACAAGGTACCAACATGGGACTTTCTGCAAAAGAGAGGTAAACAGGGGCCGAGTTGGTGTTCTCTCTGCAAGTCTGATGAAGAAACTCTTCAACACCTTTTCCTCTATTGCCCCTTTAACTCTAGCCTTTGGGCAGAATCTTTGCGTCTGACTAATATTCCCTTGAGATGGCATGGAGAAGACCTTTCTCAGGCTTGGAATTCATGGTGGCAGGAGGCTTCAGATGATAAAATCAGGGCCTTTCCTCTTCTAATAGCATGGGGAACCTGGATTGCTCGCAACAAGATGATATTCAATGAGTCATCTTTTCCCTTAGCCAGGCTGGCAGCAGAGGGAGCTGCAATTTTTGATAGTATTCCTTCGCCTACTGTTGTAAGTTCCTCTCGCAATATACAGCCTGAAACTATTAATGAGTCAGTTCCGTGGGCTTACTTTGATGGGGCTTCTGGTGGCAATGATATTTGTGGTGCTGGTCTGGTCATTCATCTCTCTGCTGAAAACTCTCTCCGAGCCTCAGTCGGCCTTGGGCAAGGGTCTAATAATTATGCTGAACTTAAAGCTCTTCATTTGCTTCTCTGCTGGCTTATTTCTAAACATATGAGACAGATTCATATTTTTGGTGATTCTCAAAATGTAGTAAACTGGTTCAATGGGACTCAGCAGTGCAGGAATTTTATTTTACTACCTTTGCTTAAGGAGATTCGTCATCTTAAATCTTTTTTCTCTGAGATTTCTGTTGTTCACATTTACAGGGAAAGGAACCAGCAAGCAGATCTTTTATCTAAATAAGGTGCTCAACTCGCTCTGGGGTCTTGGGCAGTAGCTGAAGTGGTGGATGGGACTGTTCATGCCCATGAACAACCACTTTTTGTGTAATTATGCACTTTTATTTCTGTATTGTATAGTTGACTTTAAAATTTCTGAAAATTGCTACTATATTGAGTCCAGAACTGTTTTCCTTATGTAAGGAGGTTCTGGAATCCCTTTTTGTTCTCTGTTTGTTATACTTTATGGGGCTGGGATAGTTTCTACTGCCAGCTCCTTGTTGGCGAGAAATCAGGTCTCGCGGACAAGACCCAGGTTCAAGAGGTGTGGCCAACAAAGGGGTCCGGTGTAGTCTAGGAACACGCCGGCATTTTCACCCTGCTTAGGAGAGCAGGGCGTCTCACCCGAGGCGTGCCGCAACCACATGCAAAAGGGGATGAGATCAAGGGCAAGGAACAAACCCGAAACTAAAGAAATACGGTTCATCCATTCATATATAAAGTCATATGCGCAAGATTACTTAATAAGCATTGCAGACATTCATAAATAAAATTTTAAACCAGCGTAAACGCATTACATGCACATGAACACCTTATTGAGACAGCAACCTTCTATTATATTAATCCCTTGGCCCAATACATGATTACATGGCAATCTTCCTGTTTAGCTCTCAAAGCTGATACAGATGAATCTCAGAACAGAAGGGTAGAATAGAAAAGATAAGAACCCATATGAAGAACATGCATGAATCCTCCGCAGCTGCTCTGCGCGTCCTTCCTTGTCTCTGGCCTCGCGACTTCTTCAGTACACATTCAGCTCTCAGCATTCAACCCCCTTTTCAGCCGGGTGACTGTTATTTATTCACCCGCCCTCGCGACTATCGGCTCCTCTGCGTCTTCACTTCAGCTTCTCTCAGCTTCTCTTCTGATGTCTGCGTGTTCCACTCTCTGTTTTCTGCTGTGTTTCCTTCATCTGCACGTATCTCCATGCTATCTCCAGCTATCGAGTGCTTCCGCGCCACCTTGATAGCTCCGCAACCCCTGGTAGTTGCGGTGCGGTCGCGGTTGCCATGTGTATTTATTCCGCGACTCAAAAAGGTCAAAACTCAAAATGTCTTGGCCAAGATGTCAAAACTAAACAAAACAAGGGCCCCAACAGGCCCCGACCACAATTCTTTGACTCGTCCGCGAGTCAATCACAAATAACAGTTTCTATTTCCATTGCCCCGCTGGCACCCGTACTCTGCTCTGCTGTGCCTTCCCCCTGCGCCCTTTCCTGCTGTGCTCCGCCACTTGCTGGTTCAAACAAGGGCCCCAACTCCGGGACCCGGCGGAGCGCTGCGTCTCTAAGCTCTGTGAAGGCCGCCACTGCTTGCTGCCATTCCTGCATAAGCAGGTCGGCTTCTTGAGAGATTCGGTTGGCGGCGGCTTCGTCTATGGGCGTCGAGGCAGCCCCGAACAGCATGGCGAGCTGGGCCTCGGCCTTGGCATCCAGCTGGTGCATAGCGTCAGCATGGGTGCGAAGGGGCGGACGAATCTCCCGGATGACGTGTTTGGCCGCTGCTGATTCGGCCTCAGTCTGCTGCATGTGAAGTTCCAGCTCGTCCGACTGGGCGTAGAGCTGATCTAACCTTGCAGGGTCCGTGGTCGCCTGAATGTCCCGGGAAATCTGTTGCAGCTGGGCAGCGATGGGCTGCGTCTTGACGGTTAACGCGAGTGAGCACTCCTGCAAACTTCGCAGAAGGGCAGAAGCTGCGGCTGCAGTGGAATGGAGAGTTGCTTGCACACTGACTGCCTGCGTCTGTTTGGCAGTCACCTGTCCTGAATGGTCCCTGGGTGGATCTGGAAGGGTAGGCCGTGCGGCTAACGCCGCTTGGAGTTCTTGGTTCTCCCTGCAAACACTAGTGAAAACTTCCCTGAGGTGGTGAGCCTGTAGTGCTATACTGTCCTCCTCTATAACAGCAGGGAGTGGGGCATAGTGAGCCCTTGCAGCAGGCCATACACTGGAGAGCGCTTGAATAACAATGTTGGCCTGCTCCTGGAGGTTGGTCTTCTCCCGCAGCAACTAATTGCGCTGTTCAGTAAGCGCCGCGATCTGATTCCGCTGCTCGGTGCACCGCCGCTGTAGCTCTGTGTGAATCTGCCCGGCTTTGAGGGCCGCCCACTGAATGAGCAGGTACAGCTGTGCCAGACTCCATTGTTCTGTAGTGGTTGTGCTGGGTGTGCCCTGCTCTGGCACCCTCTCCTGCGAAGGTTGGTGGCTGGCCGCTGGTCGGCCGGAAGTCGCTGGAGGATGGACCGACGTCTGCTGCTGCACTGAAGTGGCCATCTCGGGCTCCGGCCGGTCCTGCTGCGTGGTCTGCTCTGGGGGAGGGGCAGCCGAATCAGCCCCCCCATTCGTGAACCTGGTAGATATAGTAGCATGAGGGTCCGGGGCCGTGGCCACGGGGTCAACCGGTGGTACCACGGCTGCAGTACTAGAGGTGACTTCCATCCCATGGTCACCTCCGAAAAGGTCCCGGATCAACGAATCTGACAGAGTGGCTGATGAGTTGGATGGATTGGGGGAGGTGGCAGGTGGTCGGTCGGTGGGAGCGGTGGACGGAGTGAAAGAAGTGGGAGGGAGGCGAAGGTTGAGGAACTCTGCCGGGTCGATCAGAGGTTCCTCCGGAATCAGAGTTGCTGTGGGCGGAGTGACTGGTGGATCATCGACAGTCAGATCCACCATTGGATCTGTAGCAGTAATGCGGGCCCTCTTGGATGGAGGTGGGTCGGCGGAATCGGGTTCGGGCCCCGGTTCACCCATTGGTCTGATGAGGGGGGTGGCAGAAGTGAACAGGTTAGTGGGAATGGGGGAAATGAGGGGGGCGGTGTTGGAGGGACCACGAGACCGATTAATATGAAATTCAGCAAAAGAAGGAAATATAGGGACACCACTTGAAGCGACCTGGGTGGCCACGTTAAGTCATCGTACCTGGTCGTTGAGGTGCTCGACGATCGGGACCAGCGCTGGAGGCAGATCCGGGGCGGTCTCAGCTGCTTCTTGTGGAGGGTCCGCCGCAACCTGTGAGGACTCCGCTGCGTCGGTCGCGGCAGGCTGCTGTGCCGGCAGCATCCCCTCAAAGTTATAGCGGGTGATCCCGTCTTGGACGTGCTTGACGACCCCCGGCCACGCAGAAACCTCTCGGTGGAAGGTGTCGTCATTCAGCTGGAACCGGAGGGGCGCCATGTGGAATGTAGCGGCCGGCACGCAAGTTGGCCGGATGAAGGTCTGCCTGTGGCTGACCCCAAACCACACCTGTTCACTGTACTCATCCAGCAAGGGCCTGGGCACCCGCTGCTGGTTGGCCACGACATCGGTCATCATCCCATACCACGCCCGGAACGCTGCCGCGTTCACCTGTTTGGTGCTGGGATCCATGGACACCTGCCAGGGGGTGTACTTCATCGCCAGAGGCTGGCTTATGGTCGTCTCCGCCAGCTCCCGGATGGGAGGAAGGTGCCATTTCCACATGGCAAAGGCTAAGATCAAGTAGCCGTAAATGAAAGTGGTGGTACGCCTGTAATTTTCTTCGCAGGCCGCGAAGAGTTCCTTCAACAGGAAAGAGCACCAATTCAACTTGGCGCCCCTGGTGCAGTGCTCTGCAATGGAAATTGTGTCCAGGGTGCATTCTCCCTTCGTATAGTGGCGCATCGTCTTGCTAGCAATCAGGTAGCAAGCGAACCGGATTTCTGGTTTGTTGATCAGGTCAATCTTGGCACCTTTGCCACCCCGGCGAGTGCCATACTTGGTATACAGGTCGGCATCACCCGACTTCTGGGCGCGCTTAGAGGATGTCTGGCCAGCAGCGGAGACATCTGCACCGTTTTGGGACAGCCCTGTAAGCCGATGAATGTCCTCGGCATGAATTGGGATTTCTTCGTTGAGCCACAGGGACCCGTTCTGTACCCGACTGAGGAGGAACCGAGTGCATTGCAGAGCTGGTCCCGTCGTGCCGAAAACGGGAAGAGTCCTTAAATGCATCAAGGTTGACTGCTGCAGGCCCCTGAATTCTTCTCGCATCCGACTGTGGGAGCTGCTGCCTGGTGTGTAATGGTGCTCCATGTAAGTCTGCCAATGGAGGTGAGGAAACTCGGCCGGGTCGGACAAGTTGGTGTCCATACATGCTGCATTGTCATACTTGCCGACCAGCGACTCTACGCGGTGAATTCTGCTGTCTAACGCTGGTTCAGGGACAGAGACGATAGCCCTCGGCATCTTGGCGCGACGCTGGTAAACTTGGAGTGTTCTTCTGGAGTTCTCTGTTGGATACGGTGCGCTTTGATGCTGCAAATGCTCTGGAGACGCTGCAACTTCCAAATTGAACTGGTCCGTCATTCTCGTGCTGTTGATCTTCATGCAAATTATGGCATCTGCTGGCACGCGCGGAGTTGATGAGACTCCATAACGGCAATTAATTCTTACTATCCCACGAGGCTGCGATAATCGTGCGATCAATCGCGTGCCTGTATGTAATCTGACAGTTGCTGACGGCGTCATGGGAAGATGAGCGGACTCGACCGCTGAGGGAACTGCGGGTGATGATAAATGATTACGGTACGATTACTGTCGATTATGGGAATTTATGAACAAATATGAGCGATCCTACGGACTGACAAAAGGACTGACGGAAATGACCTGGACTGACACTGGCACGAGGATGGATCCTACGTGAACGACACGCTGGACTGGAGCGGCGACATGCTGGACTGGCGCTGCGACACGTTGGACTGGCCCGCCCCGACTACAGTCGGTTGCGGTAATGTTCCCGCAACTGACTGGTTATTTGACTGATTACCGACAATTGGAAAAGACTACCTACATTCATCCCGGTTGCGGGAGAGTTATTCAACTACGCTACTCTACGGGTTCTCTCGGTTGCGAGAGTTATTAATGAAAAGTGAGAAGGTACCTACTCCTGGTAGGGTTTTAGGCGTGCGCCATTCACCCACCCAGGAAGAACTGTACCGTCCAATTGTGCCAACCGAACGGCACCTGAGTTGCGGATTTCGATGACCAAGTACGGTCCCAACCAGTGCATCTGGAGCTTGCCTAGAAACTTCTGGAACCGGCTGTCGTACAAAAGAACCTTGCCGCCAACTTGGAAAGCTTTAGTTTTGATGTGGCGGTCGTGCCACGCTTTCTGCCGGGCCTTCTCAACTTTCTGGTGGAATTCCGCGAGGAATCGAGCCTCATCCAGCTCTTGTAGCTCCTGGAGGCGTTCCCGAAGTGACGCCTCTTTTGAGAATTGAAGGGACGTTGCGATCAAAAGGCTGGGTACGGTGAACTCAGCGGGAATCACAGCTTCCTGGCCATACACCAGCTGGAACGGCGTCTGGTTGGTCAAACGTTTTACCGTGGTCCGGTAAGCCCATAATGCCGCTGGTAGCCGCTCGTCCCAGTCGTCCCGCTGAGCATTGCAAATTTTAGTCAAGCCCTTTTCAAGAATATTATTGAATGCTTCCACCGTACCATTGGCCTGTGGGTGGTATGGACTGCTTTTATGATGCTGAATCATAAATGTGTCCAGTAGTGACTTGACCGTGGCATTAATGAAATGCGTACCTTGATTGCTGGTCAAGCTCCGTGGGCAACCAAAGCGGCTGATGATGTGTTCAAAGATGAACCGAGCAGCGGTCTCTGCCGAGCAGTCGCGTACCGCTGCCGCCTTAGCCCACCGTGTGAGATAATCCATTGCGGTGATGATGTATCGGGCTTTGGAATGGCGAGCGATTGGTGCGATGGGGCCTACGAAATCAACAGCCCACTTTTCAAACGGTCGCAACACATGCACTGGGTGTGGCGGAAGCTCGTCCCGGTGCGAAGGCCTTCCCGTCCGCTGGCAAACATCGCAACGCTTCACATAGGCCTTACAGTCTGCATGTACCGTCGGCCACCACAGGCCAGCTTGAAGCACCTTCCGTGTGGTAGGTTTTGCACCCACATGCCCTCCCGCAACACCACTGTGACATTCCCACATCACTGCTTCCCGTTCATGGTCAAGAACGCACCTGCGCAACACCTCATCCAGCCCCAATTTGTACAGCTGCCCCGCGATCAATTGGTAGTCGGCCGCCCGGACAACAAGGTGGTGTTTCTGAAGCGGGGTGTAATCCTCAGGGCACTGTCCCGTGGTCAGATACGTGGCAATGTCGGCCAGGTAATCTGGTACTGCTTCAACTCGGAAGAGGTCAGCATCCGGAAGCTGATCGTCCAACGGGCCTTCATTCTCTCCCATCTCCAACCTGGATAAGTGATCGGGACCAACATTTAACCTGCCCGGCTTGACAATCACCTCAAACGTGAACTCCTGAAAAAGTAGAAGCCATCGACAGATTCTTCCTTCCAACACAGGCTTATTTACCAGATATTTCAATGCAGAATGGTCCGTGAAAAATGTAAATTTGCCGCCCAGAAGATAGTGGCGGAACTTCTGGAGAGAGTACACCATCGCCAACGCCTCCTGCTCGGTCGTGGTGTAATTCTTCTCCGCATTCGATAACCGTCGGCTGGCGAAGTATACCGGGTGGTCAACTGTCGTTTCCCCAGGTTGCGCCAATACAGCTCCAAGTGCAATTCCGGACGCATCAATGTGCACATGGAACTGCTTATCCCAGTCGGGATGAACAAGTATGGGTGCCGTTGCCATCTTCTCCTTCAATGTGTCGAGTGCCCTCCTGCACTCCGCCGTCCACTCAAATGCTTCTGACTTCCGCAACAGTTTCTCCAGAGGGGCAGTGATTTTGGCGTAGTTGCGGATAAACCGCCTGTAGTATCCTGTGTGTCCGAGCAGTGCCCGCAACTGCTTCACGGTCTCGGGGGCCTCCATGTGGACGATGACCGCGACCTTGGCAGGATCAACGTAGACCCCTTGCTTGCACACCACGTGACCCAAGAGTGTGCCGAATGGTACTGCAAAAATACATTTCTTTAAGTTCAAGGAAATCTGCAGCTGGCGACACCGGTCGAACATAACACGCAATAGAGAGGCGTGTTTCTTCAGCAGGCTGTAAACAATCCAGTCGTCCATGTAGACTTCCAGGAACTTGTGAATGTACTCCCGGAAAGCAGCAATGACAATCCGGGAAAACACAGCCAGTGCGTTCTTCAGACCAAACGGCATAACGTGGTATGCGAATGATCCCCACTCAGTGGTGAATGTCGTCTTTTCTTTGTCTTCCTCGGCGATGCGCACCTGTTGGTAGCCCGAAAACCCATCAGTGAAGGAATAAGCTTCGTTTCCCGCGACATGATCTAGAACTTCATCGCTGAAAGGAGTGGGAAACGGGTTGTGGATACAAGAATTATTCAAGCTCCGGTAGTCTACACAGACTCGGATCTCCGCTTTGTCCTTCTTGTTCTGGATGACAATCGGACTCACCCATTCCGCTTCTTCTACTGGAAAGATGAGACCTACAGCCAGCATTTTGTCAATCTCCATCTTGACCTTCTCTTTGATACGTGGATTCAACCGGTAGGGTCGGTGCTTCACCGGCCTGGCCCCCGGTTTCAGTGTGATGCACATCTCGCCCAAATCCCCCTTGATCCCCTTCAGGTCCGCAACCGATGATGGGAACAAATCTTCATATTCTCGGAGGAGGCTGAAAATTTCTTTAGTTGTCTCCTCGTCCCAGTAATCCCCCACCGTTGCGAGCTTGGGTTTCTCGTCCGTTCCAATGTTCAGCTTCTTTGTCTTTAGGGGCTGCAAATGGACTCCTTCTGTCGTCGGCTCGTCGCGGATGCTCCGCTCGCCCTCCTTTTCTTCAAAATAGAGATGCCTAAGGTCCTCCAAACTATCATCCTCCGGATCGCCGTCAATCTGTTGGCAAACCAATTCGCGCCTGACACCAGGGCGTGACGCCACCGGGCCCTCATCGGCCTCAGGATGGCGGAAAAACAGAACCTCCTTGACGGCTTGCAGGGCCTGAGATTCCTGCGTCGTCTCCCCTTCGAACGAGAAACTCCGGACGGACTTTTCCGCGACTGCCTGCCAGGAGCGGGTTCCCCGTTTCCGTTCTTCCTCCAGGTACCAGGCCTGGGGAATTGTACCCAGGGAGTGGACAAACCTGTGGACCCACAACTCCTCAGGGTATCGGGCGCTACGCCACTGTTCCTCGCACGCCCGCAAATGTTGTCGCGGGTCGGAGGCTCCATGATGTTTAAGCGTAATGCGGGGCCCTTCATCCTCTTTGAAGCGTGCCCGCAAAGCATCCGCCACACGCTCCCATCGCAACAGAGTGTTGCGGTGATTGTTCCACCACCGTCCCGACGTTGACTGCAAGGCCACATCCAAAAGCGGTATCCGGCTTTCATCTGGGACCCGGTCTTCCACCTTGGCAATAAAAGTATTCACTGCTTGCATGTTTGATAATGTGGGGTACCTGCGGATCTCAGTCCCTATCCACCGGACTTGAGCAATAGAGGCACATCTCCGCGTGGTGGTCTCATACCCTCCTTGCTGCCAGTCTTCCCACGCAAGCTTGGATCCGAGCTCCGAGCTCTGCACAATCCGCCAACTGATAGAGCCAGTTGCGGTCGGGTTAATATAATCGTCCCGCTTCCCTGCAGTCATCTGATAGAGATGGTCCATCATCTGAGCATCCTCCCGACTGTCCACTGTTTTCGTATATTGCGGCCCTTGATACGGGTCGAGAGGCTGGGTGACCCGTACCTCCCCATCTTCAAAGATCATCAGCTCCTTCTTAAGGTCGATGATGGCATAATTCTCAAAAGCCCAATCAATGCCGAGTAAAGCAGGATAGGGATCCTTATCGCCCATGATATCGATAACCTCAAAATCGGCATATGTCTTCACGCCCGCAACGTCGACCTCGACTCCTTCGAGTCGGCCGATTGGCAAAATGCAGTACTGGTTCGCCATCCTGAGTTGGATTGGCGAGTGGACTAGCCGTGGCCTTCCAAGAGCCTCCCATGTCTTTCGTGGCAATATATTGACGTCGGACCCCAGGTCCAACATGGTGTCGCTGATTTGGAAACCTGCGACCTGCGTGTTAAGCCGGAATTCTTTGCCTGTTCGTTGCTTGTTCCGCTTGACACGTTGCACGTATTGAGGGCTAGCGTCCGCCGGATCTCTAGGTTCTGCGCGCCCCTGCAGCGCTCCGTCCAAAGCATGCTTGAGGTGCTGCTGCAACACAGTGTTATCAACAATCCTGAGAAATAGCCGGAGCCAATCCTCGACCACAGTGTCTGCGACGTTCTTCACACCGGATTCCGCCCGCCTGGGCTCCTCCAACCCTCCCTCGTTCCGCAACTGGGCGAATGCCTCAACCGCCTCCTGAAAATACTTCTTCTGGACTTCGGGCCTGATCAACTTCTTTGGGGATGCCGGCCGAACCACTCGTGCTGGCTCCTTCTCGTGGGCATCCTCGCCCGTCTTCTTTCCGCCCCTTGTTACTATCGCAACATTATGCATGTCGGGGGTTACGGCGCTGCGCGGTTCTGAGTTTATCAGATTCGCCCCCCTCTGCCTCACCCATTCTTCCCACTTCTTGATGAGCTCCGGACAGTCTTCTGTAGCATGGGCGTTGACCCGGCACTGGGAACACCAGGGTCGTCGCGGAAGGGGACATTCTCGAGCCACATGACCCTCCTGGTCACAGTTGTAGCATTTTACCGGACTGCGTCCGCCTGTTCGGCCTCCCCGCATGCCGCCACCTCTTCCCCTTGGAGCCTCGTTCACCCTGTACGAGGGACGATCCAATCGATCCGCAAGTGCGTCAAGCGCCCTGCACTGCTCAGTGTTGTGGGTCGTAGACACACAGAATTCGTAGTATACATTATTCGGGACCGTGGAGCACTTCTGTAATATCGGGCACATCCGAGGTGGATGCCCCATCGTCCGGCAAATCTCACAGTACTCTGTGGTGGAGGACCCCGGTTGCAGTTGGAACGCCGCAAAGGTCTGTTGCGGCTGGTAGACTCCCTGCGGGTTCATCCCCACACCACCCCCTGGTGGTGGACCTCCCTGGATAGCTGCGACCGAGGGTCCTGCTCCTGCGCCGCGCAACCGAGGACATTCGGTTGCGACGTGGCCCTCGACCAGACAATGTGTACACCAAACATTCGGTCGCGCTGGCCTCACCGGCTGAAGTTCCTTGAGATTTTCGGTCAAGCTGGCGATCTGGTGTTGCAACCCTACCAAAGAAGGGTCTTGCGGGGCCACCACCCCCCGATATTCCGGGGGTAGCCCGCCATGGCTTCAATCTTCATGGCTTGCTCCAAAGCGTCCTGCAGATTATCAATCTTCTGCTGAGTAAGAGGGGTTCGTGTCAAGGGGAGCAGAGCCTTGATGAACCAGTCCCTCTGGTGGTTTGGATCGATCGGGTAGCTGAGTTTCCCGATCGCATCCTTGAATCGCCGCATCAACTCCCACGCGGTCTCGCCTTCCTTCTGCTTAATTTCCCACAGCTCGGACAGGCCCTGCTGGTCTGTCTGGGGAAGCTTGAATTCGCGGACAAAATCCCGCTTCACGTCCGCAATTACAGGGTTAGGGTGCGCCTCGGACCACTTGATGAACCAACGCAGAGCTCTCTCTCTGAGCGTGGTTTGGAACTCTATTAACTTCCCTGCATCCGGCGTCTGTCGAGCCCTCCAGATGGCTTCGCACAGATACCAGTGTTGTTCTACGTCGTCATTTCCCCGGCCAGAGAACTCTGGGTACCGGGTGAAAGATCCAGACATGTATACTTGCGGAGAGTTGACCAGGATAAAACCTCCGGGTCCCGGTTAAATAACGGTCCCACTAGGGAAAATACTACTACTAGTGACGCTACTGCTACTGGGCATTACCGACGCCGCTGAACTACTATATAACTGACTTAATGCTTGTAACTGAATAAAAATATTTCTCAAAGGTTGATAAAGTACCAGGGGAAGGTCGGGATCCTGGCCATGCGGAAAGCGGGACGTAGGGCTGCCTAGAGGGGTGGGTGCCGTCTGATCCTGGAACATCTGCTGCATCACGCTGTGCCATTCGTCATCGGAGCTTTCTTCGGGCTGCATCTTTCCATTATCTTCGCTAGTCGTTACTTCTCTTTCTCGCGTCGCTGGGCTCCCATGCACCCACTGTACGTCCGCTGCCGTCCCGTCTCCTGTCCGGGTATCCAAACCCATGGGTCTTGTCTTCTGAGGCGCCTCCTTCTGATTTTTCCTCTCGATCTCCCTTCTCTTCAAATCTCTCATTACCCTTCTTCGCCACCTATCGGCGATCTGTGCCCGCCGATGCGCGCGTAGCTCCCGCAACTTGCATGCGGCCTCAACATCCATCCCCCGCTCCCCACTCTCACAGTCTACACAGCATCGGTCCCCTCAATCCTTGCCCCAGTACGGATGGCTTACGCTTCCATACTCATTTTGTGGAATTCAATCAACCCTTCGTCCACCATCAGAGCTTTGATCCACAGCGGAATCTCCTTCAATAGCTTCCCCCTTAGCCCCGAGTGGAAGACAGCTTCAGCTTTCGAGAATGACTGGTAGCACTTAGCATAAAACTCCACCGTGTATCCTTCCAACGTGGTCCGTACCCAAAAATCCACCGCGCGGGTTAGTTCAGTGTCTACCCGATGCAGTGCTACCAGGTCTTCGTGCGCCCACATGCGGTTTATCTTCCGCGAACCTTCTTGGGGCACCGTCGCTCGTAACCTTCGCAACCAATTGTAAAGGTCAGTAGGGAACCTTCCCCAGAAAATTTCGTACGTATCACTAGCTGAGTCAGAGAAAAGAACAAGCTCCCTGATCGCCGCCTCCTTCTTCTTGATCACCTCTGCTTGCTGAGCAATGAAATGGTCAAGATGATCATCCCACCATCGCCGTATTTCTCCTTCAAAAATCCTCGAGACCATGATCTAGATCCCCTCAGAACATGCAGGTCCCAGCAACGGAACCATTTGTTGGCAAGAAATCAGGTCTCGCGGACAAGACCCAGGTTCAAGAGGTGTGGCCAACAAAGGGGTCTGGTGTAGTCTAGGAACACGCCGGCATTTTCACCCTGCTTAGGAGAGCAGGGCGTCTCACCCAAGGCGTGCCGCAACCACATGCAAAAGGGGATGAGATCAAGGGCAAGGAACAAACCCGCAACTAAAGAAAGACGGTTCATCCATTCATATATAAAGTCATATGCGCAAGATTACTTAATAAGCATTGCAGACATTCATAAATAAAATTTTAAACCAGCGTAAATGCATTACATGCACACGAACACCTTATTGAGACAACAACCTTCTATTATATTAATCCCTTGGCCCAATACATGATTACATGGCAATCTTCCTGTTTAGCTCTCAAAGCTGATACAGATGAATCTCAGAACAGAAGGGTAGAATAGAGAAGATAAGAACCCATATGAAGAACATGCATGAATCCTCCGCAGCTGCTCTGCGCGTCCTTCCTTGTCTCTGGCCTCGCGACTTCTTCAGTACCCATTCAGCTCTCAGCATTCAACCCCCTTTTCAGCCGGGTGACTGTTATTTATTCACTCGCCCTCGCGACTATCGGCTCCTCTGCGTCTTCACTTCGGCTTCTCTCAGCTTCTCTTCTGATGTCTGCGTGTTCCACTCTCTGTTTTCTGCTGTGTTTCCTTCATCTGCACGTATCTCCATGCTATCTCCAGCTATCGAGTGCTTCCACGCCACCTTGATAGCTCCGCAACCCCTGGTAGTTGCGGCGCGGTCGCGGTTGCCATGTGTATTTATTCCGCGACTCAAAAAGGTCAAAACTCAAAATGTCTTGGCCAAGATGTCAAAACTAAACAAAACAAGGGCCCCAACACTCCTTTTTGGTGATAGTGGAGCTATGGTTTTGTGCTTCCTCTCTTTCTGCTCTCATCTCTTTCACTGGCTGATGATGAGCTAAAAGAGATGCACTGTTGATTGCTATGGCTATCTTTTGGTTTTTTAGGGCTTCTAACATCTGCACAGGTGTTTAAGTAGCTATGCTTCCACTCCCTTTTGCAAAAGGGAATGGATCTTGTTTTTTTAGAAATGCTTGGCATATGTTCTGAAACTATCTATATATAATAGAAAGTTCGTTTTTTTCTGTGGAAAAAAAAAAAAAAAAAAAAAAAACTCAATTAATTCGAGTTGGGGAAGCCTCAATTCAATTAGTATGATTGATTATTATTTTATAGCAATATATTTCAATTAAATTAAGTTATTTCCAGTTAAATTAGTTCCAACTGATGGAGGAACTAGTGGAGGGTTCAATAGTGGGGTGTGACTTCATTCATCTTCAGTGATCGTTCATTTAAATTATCAATCAACCTAAAATAATTGATGCATATAGATAACTCAAGTTACCTAGTTGAGATAGAGGTTCAAGGGAAATGTACTGTCAATTGTGGACTATTCCAAGTTGTACAAGTGGTGCATGCAGTCAAAGGATGAGACTAATCGATTGCGAAATTCTAATTGAGGAATTTCCTGATTAATAGGGGCCTAATTCCTCAAGGAAATGCACAAGGAAATAATAGCTTGGAGGATAGGAAAATTGGCTAATTATTGGCTAGAGTCACACAATTAGGCAGAGGGATAGACTATACACTTGTAGAGATTTCTCAGGCTTGAGAATTCATTCTATTTCTTATCTATTCTTTGATTACTGCAATACAAATATGAAGAGGTTTTAAGAGGTTTCTTTCCCCTATATAAATATCATTGTATCTGTGATAAATCTGTGTGCATGTTTATGATATGTGTTCTTGATCATGAATTTCTTTCCTTGGATGAGTAGAGTAGATTTAAGTTTGATGACTTAGTAAATTTCATGATTAGTTTTAGATCTACATAGAATTTATACAATCTTATATTGAATTTTTTTTTTACCTATCGACGCAACTGATTAGAGAAGGGAAATGAGAAGAACTTTAAAAACGAGCATACAACTTTGATTATCTTTCAAATCCATTAAACAAGGAATAAATTATTCTTCTCTCAATAAGTTGGGATCCCTCTTCTACCCTAATAGATAAATAAGTGCCTAAGAAAAATTCTGTAAATAAAATAAATAAAGGGTGAAAGAAAAGAAAGGCTTCTTGTGCAGAGAGTTGAAGCAAGCAAATTTTTCGGGGTACTATCTAGGCTCGCTGGTAGCGAAGCGATTCTTGTGTTCTCTTGAGGCGACTCTGTCGGGGGTATTGTTCAAGCTCGCTGGTGGCGGAGCGACACCCGAGAATGTGCTTAAAATATTGGTATACTTATTATCCTTCTCCCCTATTAAAAAGGTTCAGGTTAGGCTAGTAGTATATTGATGTGTTTGTATTTGATCAAGGAAAAGAGGAGACTATATCTTTAATCGGGATAAACAACAATGCTGGGGAAATCTGCATGGAGAATCAATACTTCTTGAAATATTGAGACCTTGCACTTAATGATAAAACCTAAATAGAGAAGCTGGAGTTCTACCAGTGTGTCGCAAATTGTTGTCACTACAACAAGAACCCTAAATTTTTTTTCCAATACTTGAATTTTAGATCCTATTGTGGATCTTGCGATCGGTCATTCCATAGTCATTTCTTGGTTGATCGATGCTTTGTTAATTCTTTGAGCTCGCTTCTAGATCATAAGTGTCAAAGTCACCTTCTCACACATGCTCATTCCATAATGCATTCATAAAAGAATTCTTCATGCAATCTTGAACATGCATGGCATAATCCATTAAGACAATTCCTGTGCAATGTTCAACCCATGTCAGGAGTGAGTGTGCACTAACATTCATGGTCCCTCACTTTGTTGTGATAGTACTTCTATTTTGGTGAGTTTCTTCAATTGTTTCTTTTGCACACTTTCATCGTTGCAAGTGTCGTTTTCATGTTTAATATGGTCACTTTTTCCTTTATTTCCCTTTAATTAGTGTCGTTTTCATGTTATCTTCACCTTGTCATGTGTTTTTTTCACCGTCGTTCGCATATCGCAAGTGTCGTTCGCACTTTTATTTCATATATAAAGTGTCATATTTTATCATGGGAATTTTCACTTATTGTGTGAAGTGGAGTTTTGGTTTGTTTCAATGGGAAATATTTGTGATAATGAGTTTCTCTTATCATGTAGACATGTCTGCACTCATTTCCAAAGTTTGACGCACTGTCGCACAAGTGTCGGCATTGTCACCGCAAAGTGTATCTTTAGTGTCACACTTGGAATGGGTTGTCGCAATTTTTTTGCATTCAAGAAAGAATTTTTTTCATTTTTTATAAGATTTTTTTGTTGTGTCGTAAAGTGAACTAAGTGTGTGATCATTTTCAAGTCTTGCTTTTATTCAACTTCCTCTCATTGGTCCAACACTTAGTCAAAATTGGAAAAAATCCCCACCAGGCCACTCAACCTCATCCAACCATCCTGAACTTCACATTACACAGTCTCAATCCTCAAGAAACAACCTTGTCTCTTGTAATTTCATAATGCATAGTCTCAGCCTCCTAGAATTACACATTTCTCAATCTCAATTCTCAAGCCTAGCCCCTGATCTCCAGAACTACGTAGTCCTTGTCTCCATCCCAGTCTTAACTCCACATTGCGTAGTCTCAAGCCTCAGCCTTGAGCACTTGAGTTGCATATTTTCGCAATCTCAGGACTCAAGCCTGAACCTTGATCACTTGACTTTCATATTTTCGCAATCTCAGGACTCAAGCCTGAACCTTGATCACTTGAGTTGCATATTTGCGTAGTCACTTGACCTACTCTACCTTCAAAAAAAAATCTACAAAAATACATGGCAATCAGGTTGATACTCTGGATGGGGCTCATATTCCAAACAGTGTCAAGTCTAATTGGGACTTCACATCAGGGGCACCCCCTTGGTTGACGGATTTCCAACTTTGTCAACAATACCCTTGGCTTATTTATTTAATTATAAACCCAAGTTATGTACAAACTTTCAAAGTATTGTGCATTATGTATGTAGAACAAACCTATATATTCTATCATGAAACTATATATTTCTATATGTAATTATCTATTGGTTCATAACAAAGTACTTCTTGATTGAACTATTAAAAAAAAAAAAAGTCGTAAAGTAGAGTAACTAAATTATTGCATAAAACATAATACTTGTTGAATTGAAATTAAGCTATTTTAGAAATATTCACGACTTCTAACAACTATCCTAACCCCTTACAAATATTCATATCATGATACCATAATGGTGACACCTCGAAGGTATCAATATTTGAGTGGAAATGCAATAAAAAGTGAAACTGTGTTGTTTTATAGGATCTATAAAATACCTATGGGAAAACTTATAACACTATATGAAAGTTTCCATAAAATACACACAACATGTTAGTCATCCTAAAATTGATGCAACATGACCTGTGATAAGAAAAACATAATTAATGGTGTTGGACTAGATTTATAATGATAGCAAAAATAATTCAAACAATCTCTATCAGATTGTAACTTATAAATAAAAAATAGGGTAGAATTGTATTTAACCAAAAAAAATAAAAATTAAACATGCTAACTATTAAAAAAAACAAATACTAATCTAAGAATTAAAATAAATAAATCTAAATCTATTGAAAGGTCCTTGAACCCTCTTGAGTGGGTCCTACCCAATTAGTATAAGGATCCTTAGAGAAAACCATTGAGAAAAGAAATATAACTTCTTCATTGATTTATCAAAAGATGGTATAATAGTGGAGCAATGTCGTAAGTTCCAAATTGTTAGTCATCCTAAAATAGATGAAACATGACCTATGATAAGAAAAACATAATTAATATTGTTGGACTATAGTTATAAGGATGGTAAAAATAATTCAAACAATCATCTATCAGATTGTAACTAACCAATAGAAAATAGGGTAGAATTTTATTTAACCAAAAAAATTATATCTTAAACATGTTAACTATTACAAAACAACAAATACTAATCTAAGAATTAAAATACATAAATGTAAATATAAAGAAGGGTCCTTGATCCCTCTTGAGTGGGTCCTACCAAAGTAGTAGAAGGATCCTTAAAGAAATCCATTGAGCAAAGAAATAGAACTTCTTCATTGATTTATCAAAACATAGTACAATAATGGAGCAGTATCATAAGTTCTCAAGGGTTTGTAAGAAAAATGATAAATTACAAAAATATTTTAATACTAATTCAATGTTACCTTAGGGGTAACACATGGGATATATTTATACTACTAAATGGTATGATCGTAGCCCTTCAATTAAAGAGGTATTTTAACAGTTTTGGGTCGGGATCCTTGTGCTTTGATGGCTATCTTTTGGTTCCTTGGAGTTTGAGTTTGAGAAGATGAGCTGGAGGATCTTCTTTAATGCATGATTGTGAGATGGAGGGAGGTGAGGTGATCCATAAAATTTTGTGTATATTCCACTAGATAGTTCGTCACAACATATTTGGTAGAATTATATTTAAAATCCAAAATTCTACAATATTATTGTTATATTTCCTTTTAGATTTATGGATATGTAGAATACTATTAATAGCGCATCCATGTGAATTAATAAAATTACACAAAAAATAGAGAGCAATGGAATAATTCTCTCACACACATTTGACAAAAGATACGACATAAGAAACCCTTTCAAGAGAACAACCAAGCTAGAAGGTGAGGATACTCTTCTCTCAGCTTTCCTTGAATGGAAATATGTTTGTGAGTACAAAGAAGTATGACATATGGACCACGTGCAACTACAATGCACAAATCCTCTCTAATAATGCACTCTATCTCCTATCCATCTTGACTATTTTTTCTCATCTATGGAAAAATGCACTCGAAAGAATGGAACCCCTTTTCCTCCTAGTGGCCCAGTTATAACACAGTCCGATAGAATACTAGTGGTTAGGTTTGACTACCTCAACTTTTAACCAAAGTTAGAATATAAGGTATTCTATATTCTTATTCATCATAATCATGTGGCTAACCCATTTTTAATGAATAATGGGGGCTAATGTGGGATCCTCTCGAATTATGATGGTGAAAATAGGAAGGTAAAATTCTTAGTTGTATAAATTTCACATGTGAACTCTGATTAATGTGATTCTTGTGTCATTGTCAAGGTATCTATGTGTAGAATAGGAAAAAAAATGCATGCTGCTAAAGCAACAATTTTTTACCCCCATTTTTTTTTTATGCCTCAAAATTCTCTCGGAAGGATTTAGACCCTAATTTTCCAAATTGGGTCCCACCGATAAAAATGGTCCTGAGAGATTATTCCTCCACTTTTTCCACATTAGAATCATTCAGATGGATGAAAAAAAATATAATGATCTAATATGGATCATGAGGAGACAAGATTACTTGTTTTCTCAAGCTATTGGGACATAATATCCTTCGTGATTCAACCTACCATGTTAGTATGCATATGGTACAAATAAGCAAGAGTGATCATAAGTGTAAAACCTATATATTCAATTATTTCAATCAACTAATAATTAGTTGCAAATATTGTATTCTATACTACGCATGGTAAAAATATATGTCTCATAAGTAAAAAAAAGTTCAAAAAATGTCATTGTAGGACTCTAGGATAGACAGTGTGGAGTCCCATGAACTTATATATATAAGTTATGGACATAGGACCTAATATTTTCTTCAATGATTGGAACTCATACATAAGTCCCAAAAACTCCATAGAGTTCATGTGAAGGTGTAACATTTCACCTATAATCAAGATATAATTATGAGTTTGAAATTTAATGTAACATGGATGAGTTTTGAGGTCTACGCCACAATTAGAACCACAACCTAGAGACATAGGTTCTAATAGTTTTCTCTAAGGCTCGTGGCTCATGCACATGGCCTCAAACTACTATAAATTAATTGTATAAGGAACATTTCCATGTAATCTAGACACATGCACAATTTTGACATTTATTGTACATAATGGATGGGTCTCAGTTCCTTATTGGTATTTTTCAATGCCAAAAACCTTAGACATAGATCCTAACATTTAGTTTAATTTGGAGTAGAACCCAAGGACATAGGTCTTAATTTTTCCCCAAAGACCAAGGATGTTATCAATAGTTCCAATGTGTTGGTTAGGTATGAACCTATAGGATAATATGTAAATAGATCTAGTCCTTGTAATTCCACCCTTATACTTATCATCTAGAGGCCCCCACCAATACCTCCATGCCAACACATTTCAAAAAAATGATTTTGAATTGTTTGGAAACATATTTGGATATCCCTTTATTATGAACACAAATTCATTTCCTCAAGACCTCGGAATTGCCTTTCTAATGGACACTCAATTGATGGTTTCAAGTGGAACATTGAAAATTATGAAATTCATGATGTAAATTATATGATAGATTTTATTGCAATTATGGCTATTCCCACCAATTGGATATTTCTTTGGTCCACCACTTTAACCATAAATGAAAATTTACTTAACTTGTATATTCCCCATTTATTCATATTATGGATTAGTGCTAAATGATAACTTTCTTCAACTGTCCATCCATAATATCCTTTTACTAGCTACCAACCAACATAAGTGGTTGTTTTGTTGGTATTCCTTACTTTAGTATACCAAAGGAAGGTTTGGTATGCATCCTCGATATAGGGAGTTGATTTTCCATCTTTGGTGAGATAGGCCTCAATTAGAGACACATATTCTATTCTATAATTTAATGCAATTATGTCTTTTTCATAAGATGGGTTAGTGTTCCTATATCAACATTGACTCATTCCTCTTCCATTAAAATACAATGTTTAACTTTGTGTGCCCAACCTCATTTTATATTTCTCTAGAATTACTACTTTTTAAATGATCATTTTTAAAATATTAGATATAATATCATGATCTCTTATTGCACATAAGATGAGGACACCATTTCTCAATCACTTCAAATCAACCATCCATATTGATTTATTTTCATTTTTAAACTTCATTATATTTAGCAATAAATTGATGGTCTTGTTAATTGAGGCCTTATACTTGATTCCCTTGATGTTTATAACATTCCATAGTTGTCCCCTTGGTAATTAATAAGAAACCTCAACTGATTAAACCCATAATGAGTAATTAATCATGCATGTGTCCTTGTTCTCATTTATGGGTGGGAAATGAAGTGTAGTGTGCCCTTTACGTCGTACAAACTATAGTAAAAAAAATATTAATTTATATAAGTGTGGGTAGTTGGTATAATGTATTATAGGTCAAGATAACTCCAACACTAAGTAAGGATATTTCTTTTGGAAATTGTTAAAGTGATCAATCATACTTGTGTTTTGGTGAAATGAAATCACACATACATTTTTGTGAAGTGAAATTCAAAGTGTAGGAAAAAAAGTTAACATGTCACAAATTTCAATTTCAAAATAACATGCTTGCATTTAATAATAGATATCCCACTTGCATTTAATAATAGATATCCCACTTGCCTAGTTCCTATTAACTGTTATCTCTCATCTTGTATGTCTATTTTAAACCTAGGTTGAAGTAACCAAGTTGGTGGAATGAAGTGCATAAGACATAGAAAATTCAACATTCTCTTTACTTTTTCAATATCTATTTATCTAACAAACAATCACAATATGTTACATAGATGAAGAAATTTCATACCTACTAGCCTCGTTTACATATACTATAAATGTACAATTTTTTAAGAAATAAACATATCTTATTTTTATTTTATTTTTCTAATTTTATTATAACATCTCATTCGTATAACTTTTTCATTATATATACTTTTCATAAAACACATAATTTATATTGTATTACTAGAGGCAAGTCTCTACATGTTTAAAAAAAATCCATTTTCATTATTTATAACCTTCAGTGACTACAAAAACAATTAGGCTCACTAATTTCAAGGCATGTGCACATTATTAATTTAAAGTAAGTATGAAACCATTCTAATTTTTATGCAAGAGTAGCTCAACATTAGTACTCATTGTTTTTTACATCTATTTATTGATTCTATCATTTAGGTACTTTAATGTTGCACTAACATACATTTCGACACATTATACTCTTTAAAAAATGATCTCAATATTAGAAAATATTAAATTTTTCAATACATTAAAATTATATATTCAAAAAACTTATTCAATTTCACACTTTTTATCTTCTTACCTTAAATATAGATCCATTGTGTAGGTATCTAAAAATATCCATACTAGTTGAGGTATTGTTTTCTTTATATTTCCATTGCATTTGATGTGTTATAAGAGACCATAATTAACTTATTAACTCATATAAGACTGTGTGTGGGCGCACACGCACACACACACAAGTTAAAATGATCTATATTTTTATATAAGGTAAAGTTTAAAATGTAGACAAGGTATATATCTCATTAGGAGAGTGTTACGTAGAAAATGAGGAGTCATTAAGCTCGAACACATCCATTACCGCAATACCTAAGTTATGCATTCCAATCCTCGACAAGGATTAGTTATATGATAAAGGTGAGAATGGATTCCAATTTTTGGTAAAGGTTAAGCCATCCCATATGTATTTTGGTAGGAGAGGAAGGGTATAAATGCATTCGGAAGTCACAAGAAAATGTAAAAATTTAATTTCATGATTTTTGAGAATATAGATAACGCCCATGAATGCAAATGTAAAAATTCAATTTGATGATTATTGAGAATAAAATTTTAAAGTTTTTAGATTTGATGAATTTTGGGTAATTTTATGAGGATATTTAAATTAGTTTATCTTTAAATTTCATCCTAAGAATGTGTCAAACCATGTGACTTATATTGAAACATCATGGATATTGCATAAGGATGTCTTAGAACATGTGAAGAAGGTGATCTGAACAATTATAAAATTATCATGATATCGTTCTTCATTGAGAAAAGGATACACTATTTGTGGTGATTTGAAAGGCATCAACACACATTATCATCATAAATTTTTTAAACAAAAAATATTAGTATTTTATTAAAATTTGTGCCCAGACACAACTATTACTCGAGAAGTTTACAGTAAATTTCACTCACTGTTGATTCAAAATTATAAATACTAATGACATATTTCTAAGATGGTACTAGACAATATTAGCTTGTTTTTTGTTTTTATAACTAGATATGTGAAAAAATTGACTTAGAGACGACAAAACTGACAAGGTAGCATAAGACACAAACATTGGAAAAATTATCCTTTGGTTGGCTTATTGATATTCAACCTATTCTCATAAGAGGTATGAGTTTCCTCTTCAATCGCTGAGATATAGACAATTAGGTGGTTAATTTGATCTTGAAGTATCATTAGTTGACTTCGAAGGATATCTAAATAGTCATCACGACTTGGCGATTTTATCCTGGAGAGAGAGATTCTCTTATTGAATTTGAGTTATAGATAACATGTAGTATTGCATATTCATATTAAGAACCATGAGTTGTACATTCATATCAACTATTTTATACTTTTTTTGTGTTATTATGTCTAATTTGGCACAATTTACATTTTCGGTTCCGTGGTTGTTTTTAGTATGAAATATAGCTTTTTTGCACATAATTCATCTTGTTTATTCAACAATAATTCCATATTTATTTCTTATTTCAATTTACAAGATCATGATTAGATAATATGAGGAGACAAATGCAGTCAATATGATTGGTTTTTCTTATTTTGATCACCCTTTTTCTAGCAAATCCTTTTAGATTTTGTAACCACTCTTATTCCCCGTGGTCAAGGATCTAGCCAATTCTTTTTGTGGAGACGTTTCTATATTCCTTGCACAAAAGGATCACTTTCATGGCAATTAATTGAGGTCTAGGTAGCTAATTTTGAAATGTGGCATTGTTCCTTGCCAACCAAATTTTCCAGCACATGCTTGAGGAAGGATTCACATTTGAATTGGGGTTTCCCAATAAATTTACCACTGCATAATTTATTCCAAGAAGAAAAAAGGGTTGGGATCTTAGAGGGCCAACTTATATGGTTATACAATGAAGATGGAGCTTCCATCCAAGCACTTTTAGTGAAGGAGTAGAACAAGAGGAGATGATCAATTGCTTCTTCATGATGCTTGCATAAGGGTCATCTAGAGGGACCTTGGATACCACACTTTATGAGGTTCTAAGTTGTAATAATTTTCTTATGGGAAAGGGTCCAATATAAAGCGTTTATTTTTGGATTCACATTATTACACCATATTTTTTTTCCAAACAGAATATTTGGGAGGAAGAATACCTACATATAATAAAGCTTCATACTTTCCTTTGACAACGTATTAATATTTTTTCTAGCCCATCAAATCCTCTACTTGTTTTTTCCATGGGGCGTAGCCAATCAGGAAGTCATGGAGGATGTTGACACAATGTAATAGTTTAAATAGGATTCCATCCAAGTTCCAACCCATCCAGTTTTTTCCCACATCCCGTAGGGAGATATCAACCAACGAAGTTTTTCCTTAAATTGTTAGGGCCTCCTTAATAGTTCAGAGTTATCATTCTTCTTCCAGAGGTAGTTTTCCTATAAGAGAGCCTGACCAATTATTAATATGGGCATTGTTTCTAGGGATCTAGTGGAGATGAGTGAAAATTAAATAAGCTACTAAGAAGATACGTTTCCACATGGTTGATCCTATTCTGGAAGGCTAAAGGTGTTGTAGGATCTGAACATTATCTAACTTCATGTATTTGGATTTTAACACTTTTTACCACTAACACCCGGGCTGAGAGATGATGCACTAGCCTGATTTTGCACCCATTTATTGATTTGTAAGGACAATATCTTATATGCATAAACCTCCATGAAGTTTGGGTACCTGTACCATGGCCCGGGTTACCAAATGAAAGTATTTTGTTTTAATCTTGCCTCCTTCCTAGATAAATTTCCTTATTTATTTTTCTAGTTGCTACAATACAAAATGAGGTGTCAAAAGAGAAAATAATTGGTAGAGAGGGAAGGTTGATAAGGCTTCTTTGATGAGCACTATGGAACAAACAAGGTTGAGCCAATAAGTTCCATGTAGAAATTATACAAATAATATGTATACCAAAGGATTCATTCCAATCATGCAATATGCTAAATCAAGATACTGAATCCTTCTACAAATAAATTGTGGAAAATAAACAAGATTGTGAATCACAACAAGTAAAGAAAGAAGCAAATCAATCCACAACACAAATATTTTCATGGGGAAAGCTTACTGCTCAAAGCCCCTCTATATTCTATTGTATATTCACCAAGGAATCATGAAGCAATTACATTGCACTCTTCTCACAAGATTCTCCCGCACTCTCACAACTGTCTCACACTAATCCAGAAAAATCGACCAACACTTAGCCAATTTTCAGCCTCTGCTTAGCCTGCCTTTCTTGCACAATTCATGTGGAATGCAATCCCTTTTCTTTAGTAAATTCATCCTTCCAAAACTGCGTAATTCTCATGGGAAATCCTATGGGTTGTTTTACTGCATGCAAACAACCTACTAATAATACAACTGATAGTTAACATCCCTTTAACCTCTGCCTCAACTGGGTCTCCACTGGAACTGAAATGCATGCAGCTATTAATAGTAAATCATTAGTTACATGACAAATCATTGCATGTGAATTAAATCTGATTTAATTCACTTAACCTCTCACTAGTGCAACAAATAGTTACAACTAGTTAAACTAATTTTAACTCAATTAATTGATTTAACTGATTTCTCATGCATTAAACTAATGCACTAACTGCAACTTGGACTCAATAACTAATAGAATCACTCTGCATGCCTCACCAATCACCCTCAACTCGAATTCCATGAGCTAACTGAGTTTATCACACTCAGTTAACTATTACAAGTGATTATGAGATAATATTACATTTTATTGTCCAATTTAATTAAGGGAAAATTAAATTAAACACACATTTCTTGTTGACTTTTCAACACTCCCTCTCAACAAGAAATGGATTATCAGCTACCTCGATCCTGCCTCTATGGTATTCGAATTTTCTCCTGGTGAGCGCCTTCGTCAGAATATCTACATCCTTATCCTCTGTGGGAATGTATTGAAGTAACATAATGCACCTCTAAACACAATCTCTGAGATGGTGGTACCAGATATCTATGTCCTTGGACCTATCACGAAATATCATATTAACCGAGAGTTTAATGCAACTCTGGTTATCACAATATATCACCGTCGGATCCATCTGATGACCAAACAAACCAACTAGAATCTTCCTCATCTAGATGGCCTCACATGCAGCCTGACTGGTTGCCATGTACTTTGCCTCGGCTGAACTGAGTGTCGTAGACCTATGCTTCCTATTGTACCAAGAAACTGTTGCCGATCCTATGTTGAAGATCCCTCCTAATGTGCTATTTCTATCTGATGGACTGTCTGCCCAATCTGCATTGGTGAAGCCTTGAAGCTTCACTCCCTTTGTCTGTCTGTACCATAATAGTGCCCTGAGATATCTCAAGACATGATTCTCTGCCTTCCAAAAGAGCTTCGTCGTCTTAACCATAGCTTGAATCAGATGGTTAACTGTGTAGTAAATGGCTGGTCTGGTGTTCACCAAGTACATCAGTGAACCCACAAGCTGCCTGTAAACAGTAGCGTCGACTGCCTCTCTTAAAGTAGCATCCTCCTTCCTCTAGTTTCCTGCAAGAGGAGTCTCCATGGGTTTACAACTCTCCATGTGAAACTTTCTCAGAATCTCTTTAGCATACTTGCCTTGAGAAACAAATAGCTCACCATCACGCTGCCATATTTCCAAACCAAGGAAATAGTGAAGGAGTCTCATTTCCTTCATCTCAAACTCTCTTGCAAGATCCTCTTTGCATGAAATTATGAGCTGCTCATCACCTGTCAAAATAAGATCATCAACATAAAGTATGAATATAAAAATCTTACCATCAACCACAATCTGGTATAGGTTCGCATCCGCTTCAGTCTTCGTGAAGCCCAACTTAGTGAAATAGCTGTCAATTCTAGTGTACCGAGCACGAGGTACTTGCTTCAGCCCATACAATTCTCTCCCGAGTCTGCACACATGTGAATCACTGTCAAAGATCTCAAAACATTATGGCTACTCTATGTACACTTATTCCTTAATAACACCATTGAGAAACGTAGTTTTCACATCCATCTGATGTATATGCCACCCCATCTGCACTGAGAGTACAAGGATAGATCTAATCGATGAGTATCTCACAACCGATGTGAAACTCTCCTCATAGTCAATCCCTTCAACTTGTGAGAATCCCCAGGCTAAAAATCTAGCCTTGTACTGCTCCACACTCCCATCTGTTACCTGCTTCCTTGAAGAGCTGATTCACAGCGAAAACAACCTGTTGTCTAGGTTCGTTCATATGCAAGTGTCACAGTTAAGAAGCAGCGAGGGTATAAAGGATCAATGGCAGTGAAGAAGAAAGTGAATAAAGGAGGTTACTGTGTGAGATACGAGCCTATGGAATTAAAACTATTGACTGAAGATCCTAGTTTCATGGATGCTTTCAGGAATGTGGGTTGTCTACAATTCTGTCAAAAGCTACAGGGTTTTCATGCTCAGATATCCAAAGACTTCGCAACCAATTTCATAGGGACAACCTCAAAGGTAGGAGTTTTGAATTTTAGAGTATCACCTGATACTATCTCTTAGGCTACAGAAATACCTAGAGGAGGTGAGGAATGGCTCAAAGGTACAAAATTCAAAATGTAGAGCTGTGAGGAATTTTTCAAACAAGAGCACATCAGAGCTGACATGGCAAGTGGCATCCCCAAGAGTTATATGAAAGAAAATTATTCAAAGTTGTTTTTTGTGGTCTAGAAGTATTTTTCCTGTGAGGGGAGGTTTCACGTGGTCTAATTATATCATTTCAGACTCCTTTTGCATTTCATTGGTAATAATCCCATTGATTTGCCTTTCTTTTTGTTTAAAAGTTTGGGCAAGATGTCTGATAAGGTCCAAGACAAAGCTGAGGGCAGTGAAACCTCATTTTTTCACCATGGCTTGATCAAACTATTAGTGCTAGAGGAATTAAAGAATTTAAATAGCGATTGGGCATATGTTCTCTTTCTTAGTGGATATGAAGTATATTCAGTGACACCTAAAAATATTTCAAATCCAAATATTACTTCATCTCCAGCTGTGACAGAAGAATTTAATGAAGAACAAGGAAAAATTATTGTGGAACCAATGGATATTGAGGTTGAACCTATACCAGAGAATGATATCCCACAGCCATCATCTGTAAGTCAAAAACATAAAATTAGCAAACATGGTAGCAAGAGGATAACCAGGAGCCAAACCATTGCCAAAGGAAATCTTGAAGAAATCCTCAAGGCAGTAGACATTTAAGAATCTCCAATTTTCCAAGCAGAAGATATTTAAGGGGATAGAAGGAAGAAGGAGAAAGGTAAGTCTGTCAAAAAATTAGATTTTGCAGGAGAAAATGTTGGTTTCATTTTCTAGCCAAGGAAACCAATGACTAGATCACAGCTTGCAAAAGGTACCATGGAGAGTAAGGGAGCAAAAAATATTGAAAAAGTAAATCAACCTATCACAGAAAACATTATAGACCTATCTCCAGCAACAAAAGAGGTCTTTGTGCAAAGAAAAGGAAAAGAGATGCAAGTTGAGGCAAAGACTAAAGTAAAAATATTGCAGGAGCAATCAAGAGAGGCCAATGAAGAAGATTTTGAAGTCAAATTGGAACTACAAGAGGCCAAGGTAGACAGACAACTAATGGAAGACTTTGAAAAAGAAATGAAGGATCAGCTAAACAAATATGACAAAACTATGTCAAATGCCAAGAAAATTCTAAAGAGAATTCTTCCTCTCAGGAAAGTGGTGAAGAACAGAAGAAAAAGAAATATATGGTTATAGTCTAAGAGGAAAAGGCTTAAAGGGCAGGTTAAGGAGTTGGAAGACCAAATGGAGATGATTGAAGAAGAACTGAAGAAAAGAGGGTTGAAAATTAGAATGGTAAATGAACCTAAAGAGGTACATCCTATTGATGCTAAAGATGAAATACCCAAAATCTGAGGGGTTAGTCTAAATTTTTTTTGATTAATTTTACAACTTGCAGGAAACACAAATTTTGGTTTAGAATGCTAAAATTTTGAAGAAAAATGACAAATCTATGTTTTTAGCCAAATTACGCAGTTTTGTAGTGAAGTCCAGGCTTGAGGGCCGGATTTCGCTATGAAATCCTTGTAGGATGTTTTTTACCCCAAAAACCATTTTTGAGGGAAATCAAAGGAGGAAAAATGATGGTATTTAGCCCATATGACCTAAAAATCATATTTTGATTAGAAGAGGAGGCAAAAAATGAAGTTGGATGGTTGAAGTAAATGTGCTACTAAACTACACTATGAAACTTCCTAAGGGTACTCTTTTTTTCAGCGAAGTGTTTTAAATGGATTTTGGAGGTTTGAAAAGTGTTTTGAAGGGCAACCAACCATGTGGAGACATCTAAGATGACAGTGGGAAATCCCAGCAGAGATTCACTACTCGACAGGAGTGTCATCTATACAACTCAACATGAAGACAAGGATTAAAACTGTGTTTATCTTTTCCTAAAAAATAGGACTATTTTTTTTCTAAATCTAGTGGGTACATTAATGTATTAGTGATGGTGAATGCCACTCGAGCATCTGATCCTTATCAATGTAATTGTCCCACTACTGAAGAAATGAATGTAGTAAATGTAAAGCAGAGTCCTATTATAAGTATAAGTCTTTAGAGATTAGGTGTCTTTTTCAGTTCCAAGAATGTAGTTTATAGTTATGATAGGTGTCAAGGTTATGATTCGATGATCTAGCCAGCTGGGTAGATCATATGTAAGCAACAAAGGTCTATTTATAGATAATAAATTGAATCAGAAAGGGTAGGAGAATGTTACTTAACACTACCACTATTGTAAACTTTTATCATCAGTAATATACATTGACCGTGTTTCTGCTTCACCTGAGATTCTTGGAATGTTCAATGAGCTTATGTCTTATGTTTCTCTTTATCTTGTTTCCAATATCTTTATTTTGAATTACTCATAATTCATGTTATGCATGCTCTGACTTCCTTTTAACATCAGTAATATACATTGACTGTGTTTCTGCTTCACCTGAGATTCTTGGAATGTTCAATGAGCTTATGTCTTATGTTTCTCTTTATCTTGTTTCCAATATCTTGATTTTGAATTACTCATAATTCATGTTATGCATGCTCTGACTTCCTTTTAACATTGAGTTATTGAATATTTCTGTGTGTTAGTATTTTCCTTTCATTGAAACAGTAAAAGCCTCAACTTCCACAAGAAGATCCACTTGTCATTGAATTCCTTCATACTGACTCCATAAGCCCAATGGTAGTGAAACCTATTTCATTTTTCACTTGCAATCAAATACATTAAAACACTTATCACAGCGTTAGCCATATGATTGAACCCTAATTGAGCAAATCATAAGTTTATTTGAGAGAGCCCTCTCAGGCTGAAGAGGTTAATCCTCGGCCAAAATCTGGTTTTAAAGAGTTACTCTAAGTTTTCTAGTGAAGAAATCCATCAGTACCAATTTAGATATAACATTTTGGTGCATCTGTCAGGAGTCTAAAGACATATTTCCTGAAATTTGTGCTCAAACAGTGAAACTAAACTCTTGGAGGGTAGCAGGAGCTCAGAACATTTTGAGGTTGAAGAGGTTAATCCTCAATCAAAAGCTGGTTTGAAAGAGTTACTTTAAGTTGTCTGGTGAAGCATCCCATCAGTACCAATTTAGAGAGAACTACCTTGGCGACTCCATTGTTGAAGAATTCAAAAATTCAAAGCTTCATGGTGATTCCACTGGACTTATGAAGAACTCAAATGTTGTCATTCTTGTTTCGAGGTATGCATGTGTATATTTTTCAGAAATTTATGGTTTCCCAAATCCTTTTCCCAAGGATGCATATTTTGTAAGGAATGGTCCAAAATTTAATGGAGAAGATTTGAGTTTGACCTTGAAGCATATATCAAATTTCTATGACTTTACTGGACTTCTTAGATTTAGACATGAAGATATTTTCATCAGATTATTCTATGATTCATTTCAAGGGAAATGTACACAATGGATTGAAAGTATTCCTGTCAAATATATTAAGTCATTTGCAGATTTTTGGCTTATCTTTTTGGAAACATGGATGGAAAAAATAGAGTTGGTGGCAGACTCTCTTTCTATTCAAGGTTTTAAGCAATGGAACGATGTTCACACTAATGAGGAAGTGGATGCAAAATTTTCTTCGGCCTCGTCTTCTTATATAAAGTCATTTGTGTGCAAGTTAGAAGATAAGATTCAATTTTTGGATGAATTTGCTAAGAACATTGAAAAAGACATTGAAGTTTTAGAATATCAAATTCAATCCTATAGTCTTCATGGTCAAGATCAGTCTTTTGAAAACCTTTTTCATGCCAAAATACCAAGAGAAGGTGGTGCTACCTTTCTTTTTTGATATTGAGGAGGAATGTCTTGTTTTTGAAAATGAGTTTGATAGCACACAACTAAACTCTTATGTTGATAAAGAAAGCATATATGAGATTTCTAAAAATGTAGAAGGTCTTGAGAACCATCAAACAAACTACGTCTTCTATGATCCCATAGTTGACTACATGGAAGAGTTCTATAGTCCAAATTTTCAATTATGTTTTCACTATGAAAACCAGACATATTTTATGTTACCTTTGTCATTACAATATCTAATTTTATTTTGGTTTAATCGCAATCAAGAAATTCAGGTATCAGATCATCTCATTGACTGGCTTTATTGGAGGTTTCATGTCGCTTGAATCAAGCATGAAGATTGCAGCTGTTAGGGTAGGTAGGAGTGTGTGTGTGAATAAGCATAAGTATTTTGAGCATATTTTCAGCATGTATAGATTTAGTCTTCAACTTGGATTGCAGTTTTCAACAAGCTTGAGCCTGAGGATAAGTCCATAAGAGTTTGAAGAAGTCTTCATCAATTTCAGAAGTTTATTTTTTTCATTTAAAAAAGGCATTGGAACTACATGCTCCTTGTTGTACCATAGGGGCACACCATCCCCAGTGGATCCACTGTTATCACTCATACATTTTCAAGATTTCATTGATAGGGTCTTGCACATCATTCACCTAGGTTCCATTTTGTTTTCATAGTTGGATTCATGAAATTTATAATAAAAAAACACATGTAATAAGCTTTATCCTAAGTCTAAACCCACCATGAGTCATGTCATGTCAGTCAAATCCACTCCATGTCATTTAGTTTTCGCACCCATGCCTTCAAATAAAAAAGTAAGCCACTTTTATATTTTTTCACCATTTTGTAGCGAATACATTGGCAGAATAGCAGATTTCGCTACGAAATCACCTGACAATTCTATAGCGGACCTGTCAGGATTTTAAGCATTTTCGCTATAAAACTGTGTTTTTCTGCAAAAAAGATAGAGCAGGGTGAGGTGTCAAGTTTTTTATGGCCAAGGGTAAAGGTGAGGTCATCAAATTAGTTACCATGATCACCAAACATGCAAGATCGTGATTTCACTCATCATTGCTTTTTATGGTCACATTTGTCATCATTCTCCCTCAAGTTGTCGAATTTCATTTTAAACTTCAACTCTAAGCACCTCTTTGTCATTAATTATTCAAAATCTTGCATGTAGCATCACACTGTCATCCTTGAAGAGTTGATTCACAGTGAAAACAACTTGCTGTCAAGGTTTGTTCATCTGCAGGTGTCATAGTTAAGAAGAAGTGATGGTATAAAGGAGAAATGGCAATGACAAAGAAAGTGAATAAATGAGGTTTTTTGTGAGATACGAGCCTTTGGACTTAAAAATATTGAATGAAGATCCTAGTTTCATGGATGCTTTCAGGAATGTGGGTTGTCTACAGTTCTATCAGAAGGTGCCGGGTTTTCATGCTCAGATATCCAAAGACTTTGCAACCAATTTCATAGGGACAACCTCGAAGGTAGGAGATTTGAATTTCAAAGTATCACCTGATACTATCTCTCAAGCTACATAAATACACAGAGGAGGTGAGGAATGGTTCAAAGGTACAAAATTCAAAATGCAAGCTATGAGGAATTTGTCAAACAGGAGCACATCAGATCTGACTTGGCAAGTGGCATCCCCAAGAGTTATATGAAAGAAAATTATTCAAAGTTGTTGTTTTTGGTCTAGAAGTATTTTACCTATGAGGGGAGGTTTCACATGGTCTACTTATATCATTTCAGACTCCTTTTTCATTTCATTGGTAAGAAGCCCCTTGATTTTCCTTTCTTTTTGTTTAGAAGTTTGGGGAAGATGTCTGATAAGGTCCAAGCCAAGGCTAAGGGCAGTGAGACCTCAATTTTTCACCATGGCTTGATCAAACTATTAGCGTTGGAGGAATTAAAGAAGTTAAACAGAGATTGGGAATCTTTTCTCTTTCTTAGTGGATATGAAGTAGATTTAGTGACACCTAAAAATATTTCAGAGCCAAAGATTACTTCATTTCCAGTTGTGATAAAAGAATTTAATGAAGAACAAGGACAACATATTATGGAACCAATGGATATTGATGTTGAACCTATACCAGAGACTAATATCCCATAGCCATCACCTACAAGTCAAAAATAGAAAATTAGCAAACATGGTAGCAGGAGGATAACCAAGATCCAAACCATTTCCAAAGGAAATATTGAAGACATCCTCGAGGAAATAGACATTGAATAATCTCCAATTGTCCAAGAATAAGACATTGAAGGGGATAGAAGGAAGAAGGAGAAAGGTAAGTCTGTCAAAAAATTAGATTTTGCAGGAGAAGATGCTAGTTTCATTTTCCAGCCAAGGAAACCAATGACTAGGTCACAACTTGCAAAAGGTACCATGGAGAGTAAGAGAGTAGAAAATATTGACAAAGGCAATCAGCCTATCATAGAAAACATTATAGACCTATCTCCAGCAACAGAAGAGGCCTTTGTGCAAAGTAAAGGAAAAGAGCAAGTTGAGGCAAAGACTGAAGTACAAATATTGCAAGAGCAATCAAGAGAGGCCAAGGAAGAAGTTATTGAAGTCAAATTGGAACTACAAGAGGCCAAGGTAGAAAAATAGCTAATGGAAAAATTTGAAAAAAAAATGAAGAATCAGCTACACAAATATGACAAAACTCTGTCAAATTCCAAGAAAAAGATGAAGAGAAGTCTTCCTCTGAGGAAAGTGGTGAAGAACACAAGAAAAAAATATCTATGGTTAGAGTCTGAGAGGAAAAGGCTTAAATGGCAGGTTAAGGAGCTGGAAGACCAAATGGAGATGATTCAAGAATAACTAAAGAAAAGAGGGTTGAAAATTAGAATGGTAAATGAATATGAAGAGGTACAACCTGCTGATGCTAAAGATGAAATACCCAAAGTCTGAGTGGTTGGTCTCAAAAATTTTTGATTAATTTTACAACTAGAAAGAAACATCAATTTTGGTTTAGAATGCTGAAATTTTCAAGAAAATTGACAAATCTGTGTTTTCAGCCAAATTAGGCAGTTTCGTAGCGAAGTCCATGCTTGAGGGCCGGATTTCGCTACGAAATCCCTGTAGGATTTTTTTAACCCCAAAAACTAGTTTTGAGGGAAATCAAAGGAGGGAAAATGATGTTATTTAGCCCATATGACCTAACAAACATATCTTGATTAGCAGAGGAGGAAAAAAATGAATTTGGATGGCTGAAGTAAATGTGTTACTAAACTACGATATGAAACTGCCTAAGGGTACTCTGCTTTTGCAGCGAATTGTTTTAAATGGATTTTGGAGGTTTGATAAGTGTTTTAAAGGGTAGCCAACCATGTGGAGACATCCAAGATGATACTGGGCCATCCCAGCAGAGATTCACTACTCAAAAGGAGTGTCACATATACAACTCAACATGAAGACAAGGATTAAAACTATGTTTATCTTTTCCTAAAAAGTAGGACTGTTGTTTTCTAAATCTAGTGGGTACATTAATGTCTTAGTGATGGTGAATGCCACTCGAGCATATGATCCTTATCAATGTAATTTTCCCACTACTGAAGAAATGAATGTAATAAATGTAAAGCAGAGTCCTATTAGAAGTATAAGTATTTAGAGACTTGGTGTCTTTTTCAATTCCAAGAATGTAGTTTATAGTTATGATATGTGTCAAGGTTATGGTTCGATGATCTAGCCAGCTGGGCAGATCCTGTGTAAGCAACAAAGGTATATTTATAGACAATAAATCGAATCAGAAATGGTTTGAGAATGTTACTTGACACTACCACTATTGTAAACTTTTATCATAAGTAATATACATTGACCGTGTTTCTGCTTCACCTGAGATTCTTGGAATGTTTCAATGAGCTTATGTATTATGTTTCTCTTTATCTTGTTTCCAATATCTTGATGTTGAATTACTTAGAATTCATGTTATGCATGCTCTAAATTCCTTTTAACATTGATCTATTGAATATTTTTGTGTGTTAGTATTTTCATTTCATTGAAACAGTAAAAGCCTCAACTTCCACAAGAAGATCCACTTGTCATTGAATTCCTTCATACTGACTCCATAAGCTCAATGGTAGTGAAACCTATTTCATTTTTCACCTGCAATCAAATACATTAAAACACTTACCACAAAGTTATCCATCTGATTGAATCCTAATTGAGCAAATCATAAGTTTATTTGAGAGAACCCTCTCAGGATGAAGAGGCTAATCCTTAGTCAAAATTTGGTTTGAAAGAGTTACTTTATGTTGTCTAGTGAAGCAGTCCATCAGTACAAATTTAGAATTAACACATCCCTTGGAACCAAGAATTCCTCCTCTCCATCCAAATCAAGCTCCCTTTCAAGGGACAATCGCATGGCTTTCTCGTCATCAAATTTTATATCTCGTCTCACAATAGTCATCCTGTTGTTTGGAAAATACACCTGATATTTGTGGGGAGTATAAGGGTACCCCAAAAATATCCCAATATCAGTTGTTGGTTCTAGCTTCTTCCTGGAATCTTTGGTCACATGGCAATAGACATATGAGCCAAAAATCTTAAAATATGAAACATCAGGTTTATTACCATAAAAATCCTCCTATGGTGTACTGATGCCAAGTATCTGATGAGGACTACGTCTTTGCACAAATACCAATGTGTTGCATGCCTCTTCCCATAGATGCAACGGTAGGCCCTGATCATGCAATATCTCTCGTGCCACACCCACAATTGTTCTATTCTTCCTTTCTACGACCCCATTCTATTGTGGGTTATGAGGCACAATCAACTCTCTTTGAATTCCTTCTTTTCTACAGAAGTCATTGAATTCATTGGAGATGTACTCAACACTATTGTCACTCCTAAGAGCCTTCACATGCTTCCCCGTATCTTTCTCCACCAATGCTTTGAACTCACAAAATTTTGAGAATGTTTGATCTTTCTTTTGCATGAAGTAGATCCAACACTTTCTAGAAAAAATCATTAACAAAGATCACATAATACATGTGATTTTCTGTCGAAATTGTAGAGAATGGTCCACACATGTCTGAGTGAACTCTCTCAAGGATTCTCGCTACTCGGTTCTCCTTCTCATGAAAAGTGGCCTTTGCATACTTCCCCATGGTACATCCATTGCATGTGTTTATCTGTGCAAGAGTACCCTTTGAAAGCCCTAAAGAAATCTGTTGCATGAACTTCAAAGCTCTGTAGTGTAGATGGCCCAATATCATGTGCCATAACTCACCCTCATCCCGACTCACCAATTTGTCTGCTTTATGCATCAATGTTGTGCAACCATCTACATCAAGTTTTTAGAGATTATTCGCACGAATCCCAATCTTCTTGGCTTTTCATGTGGCTTTTTTATGAAGGAATGCTTTCCCTTCACTCAAAACCACATCTTAACCTCTATCCTCCAACATAGCAACTGAAACTAAATTATTTTTCAAGCCTAGTACATGCATGACATATTTTAATAAGAAGGGTTTTCCTGACTGTCTCTAGAAGGTAACTATACCAATCCTGATAGCGCTATACCTCCCATCATCACCCATTTCGATATGCATATGAAGATCCTTCTCCTCCAAGCTACTGAAAAGTTCTTTGTCTCCCATCATGTGGAAAGATTCACCATTATCCAAGAACCATACTGATCCCATCGCACTAGACACCATGCATGTGATGAGAAAGAAGTCTAACTCAAATTGCGAGGCTAAAGCCTTACTAGCTGCAGATATTGAAGCCTTCTTGTTCTTCTTCTTTTGTAGACAATTAGTGGCATAATGTCCATGCTCGTGACAATGAAAACACTTCACTCTGGACATGTCACGCTCCTTGCCTTCTTTGTCAAACTCAGATTTGGAATATGATTTCTTTCCCTTCCATTTCTTTACCTTACCAGCCAAGGTGAAATTTTCCTCATCATCTGTCTTAGATGAGGATCCATCCCTGGTATTCCACCTGAATTCTTCTTGCACCAAATCCGACCAAAGTCGCTCACAATATGGTAGCTTCTCCCTCCCATTGACAAAGTCCTGATAACTATGCCAACTCTTGGGAAGGCATAGAAGAGTTAGGCTCACCAAGTCATCATCCGCTATAGTAATTCCGACACTCCCAAGCTCATCTCGACATTGGACAAACTTGGTTAAATATTTCGGAATAGTGTTTCCTTTCTCCATTTTGATTTTCCTAAGCTTGTCTTTTAGTGCCAATTTTTTGTGGTCACTGCTACTCTGAAACAGATATGTCAAAGCCTTACACATTGAATATGGAGTCACTTTTCCATGGAGACTTGAGACAATGTGGTCTCATACTCCCTTTAATATGATCATCCTCGCCTTTGCAACCTTCTTTTTCCAAGCATAAATAAGAGCGACATCTTCTGCTGCGGGTTTGGGAATGTCATTATCAATGAATTATTTCAACCCATTGTCCTCCAAAACTGCCTCCATCCTGTCTTTCCACGCAATATAATTATAACTTCCCTCAAGTGCATATTCCAATCTCAAGCCATTGAAAGCCATATTGATCCGCCTGTTGCACCAAAGAATATTTCTACAAATTCGAATGCTATTCAACACAAACTCGATTTCTTCTCCACTGTAGTGATTTCCTGTGCTCTGATACCATGTTGAAATTATACAAACAATAATTATACCAATGGATTAAATCTGATCATGTGATATGCTAAATAAAGACACTGAATCCTTCTACGAATCAATTGTGGAAAATAAACATGGTCGCCAATCACAACAAGTAAAGAAAGAAGCAAATCAATCCACAACACATATTTTCCTAGGGAAAACTTGCTTCTCAAAACCCCTCTTCTTCTATTATATATTCACCAAGGAATCATGAAATAATTACAATGCACTCTTCTCACAAGATTCTCCTGCACTCTCACAACTGTCTCACACTAATCCGGAAAAAATCAACCAACACTTAGCAAATTTTCAGCCTCTACTCAGCCTGCCTTGCTTGCACAATTAATGTGGAATGAAATCCCTATTCTTTAGGAAATTCGCCTTCCAAAACTGGGCAATGCTCATGGGAAATCCTATGGGTTGTTTTACTACATGCGAGCAGCCTACTAATAATACAACTGATAGTTAACATTCCTTTAACCTTTGTCTCAATTGGGTCTCCACTAGAACTGACATGCATGCAGCTATTAATAGTAAATCATCAGTTACATGACATATCACTACATATGATTTAAATCGGATTTAATTCATTTGACCTCTCACTAGTGCAATAAACAGTTACAACAAGTTAAACTGATTTTTACTCAATTAATTGAGTTAACTAATTTCTCATGCATTAAACTAATGCACTAATTGCAACTTGGACTCAATAATTAATAGAATCACTCTACATGCCTCACCAACCACCCTCAACTCGAATTCCATGAGCTAACTAATTTTATCACACTCGGTTAACTATTACAAGTGATTATGAGATAAGATTACATTTTATTGTCCAATTTAATTAAGGGAAAATTAAATTAGACACACATTTCTTGTTGACTTTTCAACATTCCCCAGGTTTCAAATTTCCTCTTAAATTTTCTTAAGATTGATGAATCGGGTTGTGCTAAGAGACATTTGAGGCATATGGGGATTCCCAAATATTAAAATTCCTTCCAATTTTCAATAGTGTGAAAGCCATTTTTTTTTTCAATTTTTCGTTGTTGTAAGACAGAGATATTGCAAGACAAAATTTGATATTTAACCTGGTTATTTAATCCCCCAGAATTAATCAAGAAGAGATCCAAAATTTGTTTAAATCTTTTTTTCAATTATAACTAATGCTCCTTTAAGAAGAAGAGTGGCATCTGCAAATTGTGAGTGATTGATACTTTTAATATCTCCAACAAAATTAATTCTAGGGAGGTTCCCTATCCTTTTCTCATGGATAAACCTGCAGCTAAGAGTGTTGGCTATAATCATATATAATAAAGGACATAGGTGGAAGCCTTGCTAAAGACCTAAGGAAGCTTTAAAATTTTATGATCGTTTTCAATTTACTAAATGAGCAATCAAGGAGAGCTTACGCATAGCCTTATCCATTGAATAAATTTCCCATAAAAGCCTATTTGCTTCATAACTGATAATAAATATTTGTGTCTAACCCTATTAAAGTCACTTTCCATATCGAGCTTTATAATCATACCTTTGTCACCTCTCTTCTGGCTAGAGTCGGTTGTTTCCTAGAACATGACTATCTTTTCCATAATTTGTCTCTAGGAGACAAAACCTCACTGATTTTCAGAGATCACTTGAGGGATAAAAATTTATGTGATTGTCAAGAATTTTGAAAACCACTTTGTAAAAAATGTTGCAGAGAGTGACAGGGAAAAATCGAGCAAAAGAGAAGGGATTGGATTATTTCAGGATGAGGGCTAGAAATTATGAGTTGATTCCTCCCCCCATGTATTTCTGTTTTAATGAATATCCCACCATTCTGCAAAGGTATATTTTGATTATTTCCTAATAAAATTGATAGAAATGGGTAGAAAAGCCATAAGGCCCTAGGGCTTTGTTCGAGCTAAAGGAAATTACAAGATGCTCTATTTCTTCCTCTGTGTGTAGTTGTGTAGGAATTTGGTTCTATTATGTTGTTATTAATTCCGAGACTTCTTGCATCTTGTAGATTTCAACTTCATCTAAGGGTGTGTCATATTGTTTGAATAAAAAACTGAAATGTTGGATTGCTACCCTTTTGATCTGTTGTAAGTCCTTGACCTTTTCCCCTTGCACCATTATTTCAATAAATATGATTTTGCATAGTATTGTTTGATGTATTTAGGCTATATGATTGGTGAAGGGGATCTTCATATATATACTGAAAATATGGAACCCATCATGAAATGTTTGGTTCCTAAAAATGTTTTTAAAGTAATTATTTTCATTTTAGTAGCACAATACATAAGGAAATTTATAGCTTCAATTTCAGCAGCATCTGCACCACTTCCTACAACTGTCTACCCTTGAATGCAAGCCACAAACATGTTCCACATTCATTCTCACTTTCAATTGTTATTGAACTCATCTACTCTGCTTGGTCATTTGATTCAAACCATAACCTAAGAGTAAAACACGATGAAGGAGCTACTGGTTGCACTTGGGTAACTGTTTTGGGTCCTCATTTGACAATATACGACTTCTCGGCACAAGTATGCTTGATTGTGTTTCAATAAGGAAAACACATTACTTCTATAGTTGGTTTATTGAATGGTTTCTCTGTCACGTGGCTGTGTCTATGTTTCAATGTTGGGTTAATCCTTGATGAGTCCCATCAATAGGTATATTGTGAAGATCAGGATGCCATCCTTGAGCCTTAAAAATATCCTTTTCTCATATTAATTCATATTTTTGGTTATATTATGCTTATTAAGAAGAGTAAAAGGTGTATGTCATAGTATGTGGCCTAATGTGGTTTAATTGCAGGAAAATGGAGATTTTTTTAGGTATTTACTATGCAGGGGCTCAATGGAGACAACAAGGAGAGAATATAGGGGGTTTGTACACCTCCTTAACTCCCTAACTCAGCTTGGGATCACAACATCCTCTCTCATCAGTTCAAATTAATTAGCAATTGAGTCATTACTAGTGAAAGTGAAGCTAAAGAAGGACAAGATCCTCTATCTTTGAGATCAAGGAGGAAATCACTCCTATTTTCAGGGGAGATGTTATCATATACCATTTTGTATAAATAAACAAGATGAGAAGCTCATTAGGATTCAAAGTTTTGATTCAACTATGTGTAGCTATTGAGCTCAGAGCTTGACACTGTCATTTTGAAATTTTGTGTGATGTATAAGAATTTTACTTTATGATAAGGAGAAGTTGGTTATTAAAATCCATATGAGTTAGTTTCAGAGGGATGAGACCCTTTGGTTTGGGCCCAACCTAGTGGCTTAGGTCCCTCTTGTGTATTTGTGTTTTGTTCTTAGCTTCAAGCATTTCATAGCTTTCTTTCATTTCAGTAGAGGTTAAGCTATAAAAATATGTGATTGGAAACTTCCGCATCACCTCTCTTGTGGGAAAATGGTTGTAAGGATTCACAATCTTAGTCAAAAAAAGTGTTTTTATGATTTATTGGAAATAGATTATTGTTAGTTGTCCTTCTGCATATTTTCTTTCAGTTGCTTAGAAGTTAGTTTGGTGATCATAGTAGTGTTTTTATTTTTTTCAGTCAAGATTCTATTCATTCTTCAAAAAAGAGGCACACAAGTAGAAAAATGAAGGTAGTCTCACCCCGACTAGTTTTGTTGACTACTGCAATAAACACGTGAAAATATACATAAAAACAAATAAAGACACAATCCATAAATTAGGAGGCCAAAAACAACATTAAACACATAAAACAAGTAAAAAACCTCTATCCATACTAGTCATCTGAAGTAATGGAGGTTGGGTTTTCCAGAGTTGTTCCTGGAGGAGAAGGACGGAAGTAGCACTAGACGCGCTCTTCGAAGTGGACCCTCCATGCATCCAACTTCTCCACCTTCTGAGGTAACAGATTATGGCCTCGCCAGAACACCACGATGCACTCTCATTCATGGCACTAGAAATAGTGCATTTTTTTCAATGTGGCAATGAGATTTGCATGCTCTTCCTACTACACTCGCTTTGAGGGTTCTAGGCGTTCCAGTTTTGACTGAATCAAATCCGAAAGCTTTCCAAACAAAAATATTTTCTTTGTCTGCATCCCGAATTATGCGTCTTCCCCCGTCGCCCCGAGCCACCACGATGTATCGTTCCACCCCACTACTGGATCCACGAGGTGCGACTCCCACGACTTGCCATTGAGCCACCATGACCACGTCCATGACCACCACGATCCCTAGAGACTACTCAACCCGAATGACCAGCGTTTCTACCACCCCATCCAGAGACAATGTTCTCCATTGCCACCTGCAAGGGAGACTCTCGACCCCCTAGACCATCCGAATTGAGCTTCAGCCATGAAGAAGAAAAATAAATACAATGTACAATATGAATTATGGTAGAACCAACACCACTGAGAAGGGCCAAATCTAACCAACAAGTTGCTACACAAACTACAATTTGAACCGCATATAAACGCCCCACCCATGCCGACAGGACCACAAACATCCAACCCAAGATAAACGCATGGAACCATAATTACAAACTAGAAGCAGGGATCTAGACCTGCAATTCACCATTCCCCACCTTGTGTAAGACAACCATTAGCCAAACTACCCTAATTCCAACACAGCCTCTCCACAAAAACCACAAAACCTTGCATAACCCCAATAAAGAAATATTGAGGATAGCGATCCAAATTTCACTCTAATGTGGAGGATAACCCACCCATCCATAGCATGACCAACAAATGGGTTTCATAACCAGAGGTTTGAATCCTTTTTTGCTCGAGAGAACCAGATAACATACACCAAATTTGAAATTAACCGAAACACACACCCATAAGCGGAGGAGGGGAAGCCAACAATGAATTTGCCACCCTTCCCAGACATTGTGCCCTCTGAATTGTCCACTCCCATGCAAAAATCTCAAGCTGCACTCGAAAAAAAAATACCAAGCCCAAACTTCCTGGTAGAAAAAATTGACACCCTCCATAAATATTCTACGTACACCACCTCTCGCATGCTTCGAGGTTGATGGAGATCTCGCACAAACAAAAATAACACCTCCCATACACAAGGTGCCTTGAGAGGACAGGGATGTAGGTCCTTGCACCATCATCTAGGGGGTAATCATGAATTCCCACACGTTAATTCGTTATCTTGGTTTATCAGCGCCATTGGGGAGTGATCAAAGTATTGTTAAAGCATATAATAGATTTTATTTAAATTCAAATCATATTTTCCATCATATTTCTTATCACTATGTTAATGATCAATGAATTAATGGATGTGGCTAATTGTAGGGTTGTGTTAAGCTATAGGGAGGGTCCCTCTTTCACCTCCATCTTTTAATTCTCCGTCTTCTCTTTCCATCTCTCAATTGTATCTCTAAAACTCTGTTTCCATAGTCACTCTGCCTAGCAAATTTAGGACCTCGTGGGCATTCATCCTAGTGCATAACAGACCTCTAATATGTCTTTTTCTTGGCTAGGAGGCTTCCCCAACCATTCTCCACGCCCCTAACCTTGATCCACCTCTTCATGCCTTCAAGATTTTATCTTCACCCTAAAAACACCCTCGAAACCCATCCTATTTCATTACAGGTCCTCCTATAGCATTACAAGACCTCCTGTAGAAGCCTCCAATAGCATGCTTGTATCACCACTTACCTTCACATTATTTTCTCTCCACTTCAACCTTAGCTCAGTTAGGTTGAATAATTATCCCCAGTTGTGGCTTGATGATCAAGAGAAGCTCCTGGCCACTCCAACCATTCATTTTCCTAGCTACAAAAACAAAGTAGAATTAGTCTTTCAATTACAAGCAAGTTACAAATTAAATTGTAATTTTCCTACAAGTGTGAAGCAGATAGATGATACATGCAATTTTGTTACTAATTTGATGAATGATGGAAGATAGAGTTTCTTTCTTTCTACAAGTAGATTAGCTTTATTTCCCCTTCATGAAATGATAGTTAGCATCTACAAATTGAACAAATGGCAATTTTGTTTTCCTAGTTAGAGTCAGTTTTTAATTGTACTTCCATCAACATTTTTTCACTGTAGACAAGTAGGAGGAATGGTATCTAAATAACCTGGTCTAATGTCATAGTTGAGGGTAGCATGAGTGGAATCCAATCTACTGAGGATATAGCATTGTCACCTCTAAGTTTGTACGAAACTTGGGTTGATAAATTGAGTTGAGGAGCCCTTGGGAGTTGCAACACTCTTGGTACAATATTAGGGCTCACTATTATTTGACGTTGTTGTCAGGGAGGTGTCTAAGTAGATGATTGTTTCTGCTTAAGAATTGTTTTCTGATTTTTTTTCATTCAGTTTTCAAAAGTGAAAAAAATTAAGAAAAAAAATATTTCATGCCTTGTAGGAGTAGGGATAATCAAGGAAAATTATTACCAAAAACCCCCACACCCTCAATAAGTTAACCTTCTCTCTTCTTTGGTGATTGTGAAATTCCCTCTTTGACTAAAAGGGAGTTAGAAGACCCTCTAGGTGAGGACCTAAAATTTTTGAAGAACCTATTGGGGAAGAAGAAGAACCTACTTTACCTACCCAAGCTATGGATGAAAACAGGAAAAATGAGATTTTCCACATCAACGAAACCAATGGAGAGGATAGAATGAAGAACATAATCCATGGTTCCCTTCCACACTTCCATGGCCTAACCAAGTATTCTGACACCTTCATGTTTAAGTTTTTTGTTTTTTGTAGGACCTATGACTATGCCTCTAATGAACAAAAGCTGAATTTGTTCCCCTCTACCCTTAAATATGCAACCTTGCGCTGGTTTATGGGTCTTCCTAGGGGCATCATCACTACTTGGACCCAAATTAAAGAGGATTTCAATACAAAGTACATGGATTATTGTAGGTCCAAATAAACCAAGGAAGGAATATTTAGGATGACTCTGGGACCTGATGAATCCTTAGAGGACTATGAGGAAAGGTTTCAACTCAATTATAGGAGGACCAACTGTACCCTTGATCCTGAATCACTCAAGCTAGCTCTTCTCCAAGGGATTAGGGAGGAAGTGTTGGAAACCCTCAACATGCTATCTAGAGGATATATCTATAAATTATCCTATGATGACATCAAAATTATGTTTAATAATCACTCTAGAGTTGCTAGGAAGAAGGGTAAAGATAGTAAAGGCTTGGTCAGTTCCTCTCCCTCCAAAACATCCATCAAGAATGAGATAGGGAACATGTTGGAGGACTTCAAGAGTGAAATGTTGCATACCTTTGCATTGCAAATGGATACCCTGCAAATCAAGAGAAATAAAGAGGAATTATAGAGGGCTCTACATTTTTTCTGCGCTAGATGCACTAAAAGACATCCTAGGAATGAATGCCCATTGAATGTCATAGAAGTTTGCCTAGTCTATGAAGAAAACCATGCAATATAAAAATGCCCTCTTTTCCAGGCCTAAAAGTTGTATACCAAGGGGAAGAAGGTGGGACAGGGAAAATTTTCTTCATTAATCAAAGGAGACCTCAAGGACCTTGACCATATCAACAGGGCATGCAAGGTGCACATTACTCTTATTACAATCCAAATCAGAATGCACCTTTTCAACCTTGGTACTATTCCACTCATTCATCATGGTCCACATCTCTCTTTTGGCCTTATTCTCCACCATATCCTTCTTAACCCATTAACCAACCTTTTCAACCATATCCTCCCCAATCTTCTCAATGGGAAAACCCATCACAAGGGTGGAGGCCTCAAGTCAACCAGACTCTTGCCTTACTACCTCCACCCAAAACTCAACCACATTTCATTCATCCTACTCCACCTAAGAAACCTCAAATTATTTCTCAACCCAAACAATAAGCAACCACATTAGGTCTACATTCCAGAGACATCTTATCTTGCTTATGATGTCGAAATCCAGGAGATCAAACTTCGGTCTAGGCTCTTAGATAATCATGCACCGTATCCACCTTAAAAGCTTGAAGAGGATATTTAATAAAGTGTTCATCAAGTCAATCCACCTCCCTTTCCTGAAATGTTGATCCACCCTAGCCAACACACCCGAGAAGAGATTGAACTTTTGGGAGAATTGAGGAATTTGTGTGTCGAGATACCCCTTCTCCAAGCTATTAAATATGTTCCCATATATAATAAGCTTCTTAAGGAGAAATTTTTCAAAAATCCTGGGAGAAGAAGAAGATACACCCCCACCATTAATCTTGTTGGGAAAATATCTGATTTGATGTTGGGGAAGGTGATCTTCCTGAAATTCCTAGAACCTAGAAGCGTAGTAGTGGATGTGCACATTGATGGCACTATATTCCCTAATAATCTGATTGATCTCGAGGTTGCAATCAATGTGATGACTAAAGAAACCATGCTAAAGCTAAATATCCAATGGGATTTGACGAATACCACCACAGTGTTGCAACTTGCAAACAGATCCACAATATATCTTGAGGGAATTCTTGAAGATATCATGGTATCCATTGACTCTTTGGAGTGTCCTATTGATTTCCTAGTTCTCTAGACCAAAACTAAGTTTAATGGTTATCCTCTTATCTTAGGAAGACCTTGGTTGGCCACTACTAATGCCTACATTAGCTGTAGGGCTAAGAACATGACTATTAAGAAAGAACCTTTATCAAAATAACTGGTATTGTATCATCCTACTCAACAATCTATTGAACATGACTTTCCCTTGTGGTTATAATATGAGGAAGAGGATGAATTGTATCACACCACCACTTACCCAATCTTCACTCTAGATATTGCTATAGGAGGAGGGATACCTAATGAAGATGACCTCATTGACCATATCCTTCAGAACCAACCTCCCATTGTCATACCACTTGATCAACTAGTGAAAAAATACGGGGGTATCCCTTGGAATGAATTATTCTTGGTTGACTCAAGTCCTAAACATGTCCAGGTTGTAGAATTTGGCCCATCCAGAACTTTAAAGATCAACCCCTCTCTCTCATCCAACCAAGAAAAATAATTGTGCAATGTATTGAGAGAAAACTTAGATGATTTTTCTTGGTGTTATAAGGAAATGAAAGGGGTGCATCCATCTGTTTTTACTCATCATATTTACATCAAAGAGGGATGAAAACTTGTGTGCCAATCCGAGAGGAGGATGGACCCAACTCTTAAGGAAATTATGAAGCAATAATTACAAAATATGCTAGATGTAGGGTTCATATACCCCATCTCAGATAGTGAGTGGGTACCCCCTCTTGTTTTAGTCCCAAAGAATAATGGAAATTGGAGGACCTATGTTGACTATATATAGCTTAACAAGGCCACAAAGAAAGACCATTTTCCCTTACCCTTCATTGACCTAGTCCTAGATGGTCTTACAGGAAAGAAATGATTTTCCTTCTTGGATGGACTTAGTGGTTACAATCAGATCTAGATAATCCCTGAAGACCAAGACAAGACTTCATTTACATGCCCCTGGGGAAATTATTCCTATAGAGTTATTTCATTTGGTCTGTGCAATGCCCTTACTACTTTTCAAAGGGAAGTTTTAAGTATATTTGTTGAACTTGTTCATGAATCTGTTGAGATATACATGGAATATTTTTCTCCTTATGGGTGTGAATTCCAATAAGATCTCTCTAATCTGTGTAAGGTCCTGAAGAAATGTATTCAAATTAATCTCTCACTAATCCTTGAGAAATGTGAATTCTTAATGAATGTAGGGACTGTCCTTGGCCATAATTCCATATCCAAGGAAGGGATACAGGTTGACCCAAACAAGATTTCCATCATCAAAAGGGTACCTAACCCTCAGAAACAAAGAGATGTTAGGATTTTATTGGGATTAGGTGGGTATTATAAAAGGTTCATTGAAGACTTTTGTAAAGTGGCTTCACCATTGTTTGGATTACTTGCATAAGATTCAGATTTTTGTTGGAAAAGAAACTACTAGGAGGCCCTTGAAATATTGAAAGAAAAGGTGACCACTGCACCCATCCTTAGGGATCCCAACTTGGAATTTCCTTTCCATATCCATACTGATGCATTGGAAAAATATGTGGGGGAATCCTTGGGATAAGTATAGGATAAACTTCTTTATGCTATCTATTTCATTAGTAAGAATCTGTCTAAAGCTGAGTTGAATTACACTGTCACTGAAAAAGAACTCTTAGTTGCAATACATTCTTTGAACAAATTCATACACTATATCACTAGATATCAAACTTTTGTTATATTGATCATGCAACCATTAAATATTTTATGAATAAGCCTGATGTGAATGCTAGGATAATTATATGGTTGTTATTGTTACAACAACTTGATTTGACTATTATTGACAAACTAGGTAAAGAAAATGTGGTTGCAAATTTCTTGTCCAAACTAACTTTTCTTGCAGGTAATGGGGAGACGGTGGATGATCAACTTCCATATGAACACCCCTTTTCCATCTCGGTGCTTTCTTCTTGGTTTGATGACATAGGAAACTACTTGGTTGCTGGGAGGTTCCCTCCTAATCTATCATCCAAAGAGAAATTAAATATTGTAAGGAAAAGTGCTCCTTTCAATTGGATTGGACGCAATCTTTTAAGACTAGGACCGGATCAAATATTGATGAGATGTGTAAGGGAAGAAGAGGTCTTTGAAATCCTCTTAGCATGTCATGATGGACCCTGTGGGGGTCATTTTTCTACTAAGAGGAAAACCTTTAAAGTTTTACAGGCTGGTTACTATTGGCTCACTTTACATCAAGATGCAAGGAGATACACCACGAGATGTGATCAGTTCCAAAGGATGGGAAAACCCACACTCAAGGATGAGATGCCCCTACAAACTCAAGTGGCCTTAGATCCATTTGACCAGTGGGTCATGGATTTCACTAGGCACATTGGTCCACCATCAGGACAGAAGAGATACATTGTTGTGTGCACTAATTACTTGACAAAGTGGACTGAGACAAAGGCTATCAAAGAAGAAACTGAGCATAAAGTAGCTGAGTTTTTAAGAGAAAACATATTCTACAAATTTGGGTATCCAAGGGAGGTAGTCACCGATCAAGGAACACAATTCACATCAAATCTAATTGAGGATACCATGAGGCAGCACTATATTGAACACAAAAAATCCATTGCCTATCACCCTCAAGAAAATTGGAAAGTAGAGGTAAAATATAGAGCGTTGGAGAGAATCCTCCCCAAGGTTGTTAGCAATAGGAAATATTTGGAAGACGGACTAGTGGAGGCCACTTGGGCCTATAACACCACTTGTAAAACCACCACTGGGTGCACTCCATATGATTTGGTTTATGGGAAGAAGGCTTTTCTTTCTATTGAGTTTGAATATAACACTTTGAGAATGAAAACTCAGTTGGACTTAGACTTCACTACAACACAACAAGAAAGGTTGATACAAATTAATGGCTTAGATGAGTTCAGGATGCAAGCTCTCCTACACACTAAACTCATACAATTATAGAGAAAGGTCTAGAATGACAAGCATATCAAGGAAAATAATTTTCAAGAAGGATATTGGGCCCTGTTATATGATTCTAGGTTCAAATATTTCAAAGGAAAGATAATGAGATGGTTGGGTCCATATCTAGTAGAAAAGTGTCATGAAAATGGATTTGTCCAGATTAGAACCATTGATGAGGAAGGGATTGCCCTACTTGTAAATGGTTATAGGCTGAAGCTATACAGAATACATATGTCCAAGGAAGAATTTAATAGTTCAGGCAAGAGGTAGCTTCCTTGCCTAAAAAAAAAGAGAGAAAAAATACAAAAAGAGAAAAGAGGAACACAAGCTCACACCCTTTCTGCTAACCTTTTTCTTCTTTTGTAGGATTACATACAATTGGCAAGTTTTTTGGCCACGGGATATAAACTACAAGGTCTCATTCATCATCTCATCCATAAACCTCATCTCCACACTCTTCACTCATATAACCATCTCTCTCCACCCTCCAATCAATCAGAAAGTCAAATTTCACCTCCTCACTGTGATGCTACAGTAGGGTCATGTAATGCTACAAGAGGTCCTATAATTCTATAGGAGGAACCTGTGCAGCTACAGGAGCGAGATCCAATAAGAAGAATATCCAAAAAATTCCATGTTGCCTCTAGGAAATGATAAAGGGGGTCCTCCAGTGATTTACTCGTCACCCATCCATCACTCATCCATTCCATTTCACTATGCCTTGCTCAAAATTTTCACTCTGCCCTACCTCTAAAAAAACGCAGAAGCTATTGTTCTCTATTTCTCCAATCTCTACACTACTTCCTCACGACTCCAACCTTGTACACATGTCTTGTCATCATTTCCCTCAACACCATCATGCATACTGAAGGTTAAAAGGAAGGATTAAAATATTGCTACATGAAGAAACTCCTCCTATAGCAACCTTTGCAGTCACAAATAAATCTTTGAGATTTTTTTTTTCTCCCACCAATAGGAAGCATGAGGGAATCATGTCTGCAACCAGGAATGGACACATCACCCTAAGGAAAGCATTCCACCAATAACAATAGCTTAGACATAATAGAGACACCTGCACACAGTAAAAATTATCAGTCAAGGAGTAATCAAGTTTTGAAGACATGCACAAGGAAAAAGAAAAAGAGTCAAATCCCTCTGAGATAATGATATTATGTGCCTCAAATCTAGTATGCAGCCATCTCCAACAATACAATCCATAGGTAGGCTCAGGTATGGCAACCCTCACCTATTCCCTATGTATAAAATGACTAAAATGTGTAATGTTTTTCAACCATCTCACTCTTCAACATATATACAAAGGGAGAAATATGGAAGTTGATGCTTCATCCAAAGGTGGAAAACGGCTACCTTCTATGATCTTTCCTTTTTTAAGCTTCCTTCTATGATCTTTCCTTTTTTATTATCAAAGCTTACTCTTTAGCAATTTTGATCATACTATTTATTCTATTTATATATATCGAAGTCATATGTGTAATATGGAAAGAATATCAAAATTTTAAAATAAATTGAGTTTTTTCTGCTTGTACTAATCTCATGTAAAACAAAAAAACAAATTTATAACTAAATTATTTTTTTGATAAACTATAAAATGTACCAAATAAAAACAATGAAAAAAATACTTGAAAGCATATAAAGAATGTAATGTTCTTAAAAAACTAAAGCAGCCTTGTAAATTAAATGGTTGATAAACAAATATAAGCATCAATCAATAATAAGCATCAAAACATTTGCCTCATTATACATATCAAATTCTTAAAATTAAAAAAAAAAAAAAAATCTAACTCAATTATAATTTTATTGTAAATTATTATTATTATTATTATTATTATTATTATTATTATTATTAAAAAAAACTTAATAAAAAGGTTAAACGTATACATCTAAAAAAACATTGGAACAAAATTGTTAACCATAGATATTTACCCTACTTTACTATGGAGATTTTTAATTTATGAAGATGATTTGTTACAATACTATATGCTCAAAAAATCATAACTCATTTCACATAATACTTCTTGGATAATTTTTTTTAAATTTAAAAACATATATATATATAATTTATATATATTATTATAAATTTTTTAAAATAATTATTTAAAAGAAAAATCTTATCTTCTCATTGATAATAATTAAATTAAATTAAATTAAAATTTAAAATATTAAAAAAACCTTAAAATTCAACCACTGGTAAAAACTATTCATAAACAAAAATATCTTTAATATTTTTCAATTAAAATTCTAAAAACCTTATTAACAATTAAAAAAAAAAACCAATAAGACCATGTAAAATTCAACACGTCTACTTATGAATAGAACATCTCTAATTATTTTCCAACTTTTCATCCACGGATAGAATCGAACAAAATGAAATTAGATCATTGCTCCTGCTGAAATTTACTTTCCAACTTTTCATCCACGGATAGAATAGAACAAAATGAAATTAGATCATTGCTCCTGCTGAAATTTACTGACAGACAAAATGATTTTAGATCATTGCTCCGGCTGAAATTTACTGACAGTTTCACATGTCATTTAAACCCTAAATGCACAACCATCCAAAATAATTAGAAAGCTGTACTTGTCTATTTAAATATTCATATTACAGGGCACCTTCCATTAAATATTCAGATTACAGGGCAGCTTCCATTAAATATTCAGAGATTACAGGGCACCTTTCAGTTACATTATCCCTGTCTGACCCCAGAGATCAGGCAGTTATATTACAGTGACTTCTCACGGTCACAGGTAGCCCATTCTTCATTCGCAAAGTGAGGGATACTGAATATTTTGGAACGTATCCGGTGTCTACCTCCAGACTGAACCTATGGAGGACAGATGCCACAATGGACTTCATCTGTATGAACGCCATCTCTTTTCCCAAACATATGCGAGGCCCTGCCTGGAACACGGTAAATTTGTATGGATTTTCCCCCACAAATTCCCCATCTTTAAGCCATCTCTCTGGTCTGAAATCCATGAAATCTTCACCCCAAATGCTCTTCATCCTGCCCATTGAATAGATATTGTAATCCACGAACCATCCTTTGGGTACAACAGTCCCATCTGGCAATACATCATCTTTAGCAGCAACCTTTGAATCAACAGGCACGGGAGGCCACAGCCTCATGGACTCACAGAGCGCGGCATGGAGATACTGCATGCCCTTCAGTTCATCAAAGCCGAAGACAACCCATTCATCTTCGGGCTGTATGGAATTTCTGCTGCCTGTAACGAGCAAAATTTCTCTGCGAATGGTTCCCTGGACATGGGGTCGAGACGAAATCAGCCAGAAAAACCAAGTTAAGGCAGCCGAAGTAGTATCCCTCCCTGCCATCATAAAACTAACCATCATATCTCTGACGAATAATTCCGATTTCTCGGCCGCCATGGATATCTTCTGAGAACTTTTCTGGTCGTACTCTGTCTCAAATTGCTCCAAATCAGACAGAGCTGCCGCCATGAATCTTGAAAGCAGGTCTTCCCTCACATGCCCTTCAGAGATCTCGCTTCTCCTGGAACGAATAATGTCCATGGCAAATTTGTTCACTACATTTATCGCTTCTCTTAACCGCTTCTCAGAACCGATGTCAAGCATTCGCTTGATTCTCCACAGAAAGGGAACAATGGAAAAAAACCTACCCGCGCTGATTTCAGTAGCATTGTTAAAAGCCTCTGCAAATTGGGACCTGGGCAGAGAAGGGTGGAGGCAACCGGGATCGACACCGAACGCAACCTTGCAGATATTATCGAATGCAAACCTCATCAGAACGTCCTGTAAGTCTATGATCTCTCCCCCTTCGCATGCGTTCTTGAGGACCACCATGAGCCGGTTCTTGATTTCCCACTGAACAGCCTCTACCACGAAGTTCCGGAGCGACTTGGTATTGAATTCGTAGCTCGCAACCTTCCTCTGCATTTTCCACAGCTCCCCGTCCGTGTTGAAGATCCCCTTGCCCAGGAAATCGTGGAGAAAGAGACTGAAGCGTCCTCCCTTGGGGTAATTCTGAAAATTGGTTCTCAGAATATGCTCCACGTTTGAGGGATTCGCAGTGATAATGCCTCGGACGCCTCCGGGGCGCTGCATCATACATGTGTGGGAAGGGATTCTGGAAAGAAAATCCGCTGTCCATTCCAAAACTCTGTCCCTGTTGTTGAAAAATTCCCACAGAACACCAATTACAGGATATATAACAGGACCTCGGTATGGCCGACTGATTCGATTTCTTGTAATGAAAAAGAGTAAGAAGCCAAATGAGAAGAGGAGAAAGACAAGCAGAAACTGGTCGACTGCCATGGCAAAAGCTTGTCTGGTTTAGAAAACATCAATTCGGATCTGTATAAGTGGAAAGAAGGGCAACCACAGAGACACCATCGTCCATTCAAAATTCTAGCCAAACAGAAGCCATAGGCACTATTCTACTGTCACATAAGAAGACCACATGGTTTTACTTTTTCATTTCATGTGGTGGGGTTTCACCCCAGCAAGAATACACGTTGTTTATAGACAGCAAAAGTTACCCATCTTTTTTTTTCCTATTCTTTATTGGGGAGTTATCCATCTCTGCTTTTCACCCCTAGGATCACATCTTTAACCGCACTATTAATTAAAATTTTAATCTTTCTCTTGATTGCAGTACTCCAATAATTTTTTTATTCATGAGTTTGACGTATATTTTTTTTTGGGCCAACTTCGCATTATTAATTAAAATTTTAATCTTTCTCTTGATTGCAGTACTCCAATAATTTTTTTATTCATGAGTTCGACATATATTGTTTTTTTTGCCAACTTGTTTTTCCCACGTGACAATTCTAAATTAAACTTCAAAAAAAAGACAACAACAAAACCACCAACCACCACCATGTGTTCACCTAAAAATAAGAGGCTTTACCTAAAAATAAGAGGTTTTATTTCCGAGGCTATCCAGCAATAAATAAGTAAATAAGTTTCGGCATACACTGCCCACCGCTAGATGATGTACTTGCTTCAATTTTATGATGGGCATATAGCTCAGGAGTTGTCTAACCAACCAACAGAATAGCCAAGATGGCAATTTTTTGCCAAAATCTGGTTAAATTTTTTTCAAAAAATCAGGTAGTTGGAGTGTTTGAATTGCATTTTTTATAGTGGAAATGGATTCAGCACTAAACACTGAAGTTTAACAACTATAAACAAGATTCTGATAAATCTTTGACGGAATTTGTCAAAATCTTTGCTGGATTATGGGTTATTCTGTGGGTTTTTTAGACTACAGCTATAGCCTAGACTTATTTACTGCTGAATAACCTGAGAAATAAAGTTTGCCCCCAAAATAGGAGTTGGTAGTGGAAATAGATTCAAGACTATCAAAAACCCTTAAGGCACCCAAAATACTGAAGTTTAACAGTTGTAAACAAGATTCTAATAAATCTTTACCAAAATTTATCAAAATCTTTGCCAAATTCTAAACAATTTTTTAAGACTACGACCCAAAAATATACCAAAACAAAATTCATATGGAAGAAAGTGCCGATGCCGTATACATTTGATCTCTATCCTTTGACGTCTTATCACAGCAAGTAGTACTATTCCATTCTCACCAAATAATTTTAACTTCTCATTCATTCAAGGACCTTGTATATGACAGAGATACCAAGTATCGGGGTGGTTGGTTTCTTTTCCTCCTGCTTATTAAATAATATTTTATTTGTATTTAATTAACAAAATGAAAAGTAGTTATTCAATGATTTGCTTGCTGCTTAATATTTTCTCTCCTTAATATAAAATTATATAAATTTAAAAAAATCAATTTTAAAAGTATATGTGAAAGTGAATCACTTTTAAATAATGTATTTGTGAAATAAATTTTCCTATTGGTTATTAAAAATATTTTATTTTTATTTAATTAACAAAATGAAAAGTATTGACTCAATTAGTTTATTGCTTAAAATTTTCTATTTTATTAATATAAAAATTATATAAATAAATAAATAAAAAACAGTTTTAAAATATATGTGAATGTGAAATACAGTTTTAAAATATATGTGAATGGGAAATTTGTGTTTGTGATATATAATTTTTTTTGAAATTGTTAATATAAAAATATACAAATTTAAAAAAATCAGTGATATAAATTTTAAAAAAAATCAGTTCTACAAATTTAAAAAAAAAAAAATCAGTTATAGAATATATGTGAAAGTGAATTACTTTATTTGTGACATATAACTTTTAAATGCTTTGTCATTGGACATATAACTTTTAAATGCTTTGTCATTTTAACTTCGGTTTGTCTCTTTAATTATAAATATTATTTGAAGTTATTAATATATTTATGAAGAAGTGTAATTTGGTTTAATTTTTTTTCAATGTAAAATGTATCATGATATAATTATTTTTATTATTTTAATATTTTGATTATTTATTTATAGATATGTCAATTTTTCACTAAAGATATTCTAGAAAAATTTCAATATGAAATGTATAATGATATTCTATTAATATTTACTACCTATTTAATTTATATAAATATATTATTTATTATTTTATAAATCAACATAAATCCATTTTAAGTACAAGGATCAAATTTGTTCACATGCAAACTTCTTTAGAGTGCAAAATACAATGTGTAAATTTTCATTGTATAAATTGTATTTTTGAATGTTATATAGAGTATATAGAGGACCAAACAAACATTTTAACTATAAAGACGACATATCTTTTGATCAGTATAACCAGCCTAAAACCTAGATCCTATCAGTGATTTATTTGATTGATAGCACAAGACACTGAGAGAGCCCTCTCCAAGGCTAGGGGTGTTGGACCTTAGCCTAAAAGAGGTTTGTGATTACCTCTAGGATTTCTCTCCTCAACCTAGAGAAATTTACTAAGTGATAACATAGGGGACAAAGAGACAAGTCCAATTTGACTTAACAAAGGAAAACACTACAATAAAAAAGAAGCACTTTTTCCATCTGTCAGGACCTCTCAACAATTAGATTATAGGTATATAGAACAAATCCAAAATATTACTAACACCCGTAATGAAAACCTTGATATTGATAAGAAAGTAATACTATAGCAATTATTATGCACTCGCGTGTAGTAATTTAATACAAAAATATGTATTTCCTGGATTCTCCTGATTTAACAATTATATGCCACTGTTAAATACATAATCGCTTCTACAAAATCTTTGCGGATTTTAAACACAATCACCAATAGCAATATCATGAAGAAAGATCAATCACACATAACACAGATGTTTTTACTGGGAAAGCATAAAGCTAAAAACCCCACTATCATATATTATGTATATATCATGGATCATGAAACAATCTCATACAAAGCTCCAATCCAAGAGCTCTCAGTACATCATACAATTGTCTCACATTGTCATACAAAATTGGCAAGTTCCTTAGCCAATTTACTGCCTCCAGACAACCTGCCTCTATTGCGCAATCCTAGCTGATAGCAATCCCTGAATGAATGGAATCCTGGTTGCCTTGACTGCGCAATCCTCATGGGCACATCCAATGTGTGTGTGGTCGCATGTGTGCGACTACTAATGTCACAATTGATAGTCAAATTGTCCCTTTCACCTACATCTCAACTGGGTCTCCACTGAAGCTGATATGCATGTAGTTAACAGTAGTAAATCTTCAGTTGCATGTGAGGCCATTGATTGTGAAGTAATTAATAATTAATTCACTTGATCTCTCACTAGTGTATCTTCAGCTACAACTAGCACAATTGATTTTAACTCACTTAACTGAGTTAAACTACTTTACAACTTTCATAACTACACTTCCAACTCTGTTACAACTCCGAATCACTCAGTTACAACTAAGTCTACTTGCATGTCCCACCAACCAACCACTCAACTCGAAATTCCTATAGCTAACTGATTTTCCACTTCAGTTAACTATTTTCAAGTGCTCATTGAGAATAGATTATTGTTTATTGTCCAACTAATATTAAGGGATAATAATAGCCGACATGCATCTATCAGGGAAAATTTTAAGAACCCCTGTAAATTTATATGTATAATAAATGGGCGAATTCCCGTGATACATAGGAAAAATGGAAGGTGATTTTATTAATAATATAATATGTATATATAATTTTTTGGCGAATCTCTCACGAGATTATATTATCTTGTAAAATCATGGCGAATCACCAATACAAATGGCGAATCACTAGTACAAAATGGCGAATCGTTGTCTAGTGGAGTTCGGGGTGTTGGTTCCAATGAAGATATGGTAGTTGAACCAGGGAAAATTTTAAGAACCCCTGTAAATTTATATGTATAATAAATGGGCGAATTCCCGTGATACATAGGAAAAATGGAAGGTGATTTTATTAATAATATAATATGTATATATAATTTTTTGGCGAATCTCTCACGAGATTATATTATCTTGTAAAATCATGGCGAATCACCAGTACAAATGGCGAATCACTAGTACAAAATGGCGAATCGTTGTCTAGTGGAGTTCGGGGTGTTGGTTCCAATGAAGATATGGTAGTTGAACCAGGAGTTGAAGGAAGCGAACCATCGAGACCAAGCATGGCACATGGTGACTCGTGAGGGAAGTAGTTCTCGTGCAGTTTGGAAAACGCGTTCTAGTTCTACTAAGTGTAATATTGTTGCTCATGCTACTACTAGCACTGATATTGAGGTTGGCGAGGAGTTTGAGGAAGCATGGAAGGTAGCAGTGGTGGAGAATTACAAAGAGAACCCCATGATGGGCTCCATTTTGCCCTTTGGTATTTGGGCCTGCAAGATCTTATGTCCATTGAACCAACAATTAACCGTTCAACCAACAATCAACTTAACTGAGTTGATTAGGTATGAGTCAACTTAGACTAATCTTCAAAACTATGCTTTGCATTATCCCATATTTATCACACTAATGCACATAACATTGAGCATTTTCACCCAACTCTCATGCATGCACACAAAATTTTCATTAACATCTATAACCCTCACCAAGTGAGAATTGATCAACAATTTGCACCAAAGTTTGTAATCGTGTTGAAAGTTCATAAGAAATTTAGATCCATGGTACCTTAAATAAATTTTGAGATAACCTCCACAAATTTGACCACAATAGAGCAAACTTGTGATAAATTTTAAACCTACAAAAATTAGGATTCGTGTTCCTAGGAACAATCATAAGAAGTAGTTGACATATAGGTCGAGTTTTGAGCCTTGACACATTGATAATGCAATGGCTTAGGTCAAAACTCACACATTTAAAAGTCATCAATGAAGAGAAGACAATATCATTATGAATTACACATACTCCAAACTTCTTACCAAATTCTACTTAGTTGTCTGCAACTTAGCTATACATAATCTTATAGTAAATACAAAATCCACAAAGCCTTCTTCACATAGCTAATAATTGGCCATTGGAAGTGCACCCCTTATATAATAGTAATAGTAGCAATCAATAGATTATTTCATATTGAACTTCATAGCCATAGCACTCCTATGTATTGTATGTTGTATTCAACTTGCATTGTCAAATATAGATACAATCATAGTTTTGATTGATACATGTAAATCATACTTGTGCACCATGTTGAATGCAATGGCAGTCAAGGCGTAAAGTCGGTTTGACGTGTAATGATCTATGAATTTTGCATGCAAGTTATTATAACCAACAAAATTTTGGGCCCAGTTTGAATGAGCAGTGGAGGACACTCTCTGAGAGGCAAACTGGAATTTGTACGTGTTCTACAGTCCAATCTCAGTCAATGTTACAATATATCAAAAGAGTTATAGTTCAAGGTTACAAAACCACAGTAAAAATGTCCAGACAGAAAGAGGCAATGTTACAAAACCACAGTAGGCTTAGCCCAACACCAATTACCCTGAACAACTCTAAACAAAACCATAAATTCATCTTTCTTTCAGCTCTGCTTCAAACTGGAGCAATCTATTCTGAATTGGAGACAAGAATGACGTAAGATCTTTAATAATTGTACTTCTTTTGGAGTCCAGGATTCCCTTGTCAGCGTCCAAAGACACGTTCAACTAACAAAAAAAAGACAAGGAAATTTTATAATCAAGTTTTTGAATATCATGTATGACTAGCAGACTTTAAAACTAGTTTTAAAAAATATGTATATAATACAACACAAAATTATACAGCACAACACATTGAATTTATGGACAACAATATAAATAAACAATAGTACCAGCTGGGATCTTTGCTATTTAGATGAGGATAATTTACCAACATTGATTTACACCATGCAGAAGCTTGACACAGCAGATCTTAAGCATGACAACAATTTAAAATAAAATTGTTTCTCAACATATGTGTAGACAAAGAACATCCATCTGGTAAACGCCTACACTTAGTAGTGTTTACTTATGGCCCACCCCACATTCTAAATAAATATAAGCCAGAAAACATGTGTGTTTACATTCCTATTTCTCTTTCAAATAGTATTTTTCGTTTCTCCTTGCTAAGACCACGAAAGAGACCTATTTTTGATCCAGAAAATAGGTATGCTTATATAATTACTACTCTTTCAGCTAGTGTTTTGGATTTTAGCTCCACTAATACTCTCCTAACTCAGAGCCAGATAGGAGCCATTTGTGGTTATGGATAGCTGATAACTGTTTGTGGCAATGGATAGCTGATCAACTGCTATCAGTTGGCTTCTAGGAGCTATTAGTTGGCTTCTAGGAGCTGGTTTGAATACGATCAACTGGGAAGGTGATAAATATGAGGTTCATTCCTCTCATTGATGGCAGGCAAAATCACATGATCCATGCCAATGCACTACACTTGGTCCAACAAGAAAAACAAAATGGGCTTTTCATTCCCAAGTGATTTTACTCATGCAATAGAGGTCCTTACTTCAGTAACAAGCTATGATATCAAATTCATTGTTAAGCTTAATGTTTCCCACCTCAAATCATTGGAGTGTAGGAAAATTACTCAGCAAATGTGGAACTTACTTCCTTGTTCTATTGCCCGTGTCGAGTGGAATTTGTGGTGGGAATGTGGAACTTACTTCCCTGTTCTATTTCCCGCGTCGAGTGGAATTTGTGGTGGGAATGTGGAACTTACTTCCCTGTTCTATTTCCCGTGCCGAGTGGAATTTGTGGTGGGAATGTGGAACTTATTTCCTCGTCTTGGCCTTAACCCCAGATCTATCCCTCCTTGAAACATGATAATATCCAAGGAAAGATGGTCTCCCTATAAAATTCTACAAGGGTTTCTGAGACACCATTGGGAAGCCTTTTAAACGTATGCTTGGAAGCTCTTCATCTAGAACCACTTGCAGAGCAATCTAATGCATGCATATTCAATATAAAGTTATAAACCACAACTCATCCAACAGGAACTTAATTAATGATCCCATGCTAATCATTCTACTTTACATGGCTTTCAAGACTCCTGCAGAAGTATTAACCACAAATAAATTAACACGTGGCTACTTAATGGGTAGATTCATTTTATATAACATTGTGGAAGCTTCAAAGCTATCAGGGGGGCTGGAGAAATCCATCAAGAAGATCTGCTCCTCAAAATTGATTTTGATAAAGTCCTACACAGATTAGAATGGTATTTTACTTCAGATACGATGACAGCGAGCCAGAAATGGTCCTTCAGAAAGGGTTTTCTTTGTCCAATAAAACATTTCATCACAGCTAATGCTCTAGGTTAGCTACAGTCAAGTGAAAACCGAAGAAACGATCCTTATCAGGTGCCTACAAGATATTTTAAAATCCACTTTGTAGATGACTCTGTGCTCTCTCTAGAATTAGCCCAATCTCTGGATATGATGACGTATTGGATTTGGCCCAAGTTCAACAAAGCAGTGAGCACTATGTTCACCAAAGCATCTTTTAAGGTTCAAGCTGGGCATCTAACATTAAGAAACGACTAAATCCTAATTAACAATTACATTTGAATCAGGTCATTTTTTATTCAAACATGGATGGCATAACAATGTTGACAATGTGAACATGGAAGAACCTCCACACGCTGGTGGAAAAGAGGATAAAGGCAAAGATGGTGGAAGCATCTACCCATGTTTTAAGATGTTGCTCCTACAACAGCATTGGAAATGTGGCATCATTGAATCTTACAGAAAGGAAGCGTGATGCTTTGGTCTATTGTCGGTTTATTGTAATTAATGTTTATGAGGTATCATTCTACCATTTCTCTTCTATATTCCCTTTGCTTGTTTAGCTTGTAGGTCGATCAAGTTCTGCAAGTGTTCATTTGTACACACCATGTAATTGATATCTATTTGATCCCTAAAGAGATCAGAGATTAACCACTGATAGCCACTGGCATGATTGGACAGATTAACAGTTTGCACACAAAATACTGACAATCACTAACAATCACAAAATATCATCTTCCTTGGTTATCTCTTCCTCTTCTTCAATTTTGTAAATTATATATTATAAAAAAACTGAAGAAACAAGCTAGGAAGTGTTGTGATCTTTCTTGTTAAATTATAGAGAATCTTCATGACTAATTTGGGATTAGTCAATTTGTTGTTAGGTGCTTTAGTCAATCTGTATAACTAAAGTTTAATCTGTATAATTTGTATTGCGGTTGTACTAATACAACTATGGAGTTCCCTGACAAACTAAGGTTAATACTTATAAAAATGACAAACCCAAAAGGGACAAAAATTTCAGAACATGCTCATAAGGTCATTTTCAAAATTAACAAACTCTAAATTCACACACTGGGGAAAAACAAACGTCCAAGTTTTCCAACACATTAAAAAATCATTAGTTCTTTAGCTCATGTGCACATCTTTACCATGCCACCTTGTATTAGACAGGCCTAAAAATATCTTACAATGTTTATTTCTACACTAGCATAGATCATCTTAAACCCAAACCCATTAAGCATACAGAGAGAGAGAGAGAGAGAGAGAGAGATCAGACAGGCACATGTTAGTCTACAAGCATAAATGTCTCGCTTGTTAATGGATCAGAGTTAAGATGAATATATGCTAGGTTTTTGTCTTTTTAACATGATGGAAATTAACAAACAGCCAGCATTTTACTTTTGACATTACATGCCAAACCACAGCTAGTTTTCCATTGTAGTTCATTAGAGCTAGCATTACCACAGACATAACACATCTATTACACCATGGTTGCAGAGTGTGCTTCACTTCAGTGCAATCATTGATCTTCTCAGTATTTACTTCCAATGAACTAAGAACATTGATTTTACCCAATACCAGTCTACATCTGCACCCTTTGATACAGATCTACCCAGGACTAATGTTTCTAGAAATACCCTAAAGGGGGTCCATCTATAACAATGCTCTAAAGGTATCCACAAAACAAACGGTAAACCACATACAACACTCTCTAGAATATCAAAACAACACAGAAAGAAACTGACAGCATGATAAAAAAGTAACTCGCCAGAAATATTCAAGCAATTTATTACTTTCAATACTTTTCATATACACACCTGCATATCTTCCAAATCACCATAAGAAGCCTCTGGAACATTTAGAGTGCCCTCAATTTGCTTCATTTCCTCCTCAATCAACCACTCACTTGTTTCAAACCAAAATCTGACTCAGATTATAGACCAACCTTATACATTTCATAATCATATAAAAATATTAAATAAGCCTCACCTTGAAACTTAAGACTCTTAACCCAACATATCAACAAGCAGAAAATCCAGCATCAGGACATTTCTGGCAGATAGAGACAAACGTATGGATGGCAACACACTCAAGAACAAACCCATACAGCAGACCGACACAGGTATGCAGATTCAGCAATATCTCTAAACCATCCTCAAGTGGCCACAGAATGTTCCAAACATTGTATATACTCAGAAGCAGTGAATTAAATTACTAACATTGCAGCAAAGAGGAGAACTCAGAAACTTTTCAGCGCAACGGATCCATTCAAAGAAATATTTCTATATCAGCAGCAGTGAGACACAAGTTTTATATGCAGTGAAGAATTATTTGCTGGTGTGCATAATTTTGCAAGCTGAAATTTTGATCAAGAAGAAAAGGAATTTATTTTTCAGCATAAATTATATTTACAGCGGATGGGAAGAAATCTGAACTTTGACAATAGACCATATTTCAGCATACTGAGCAAATGTATATGAACCATGGCAGCAGCATATATTTATAAAAGCATAAACATAAGACAGTAGAAGATGTAATATATTTTTTTTTATTTTGCAACAGTCCTTCAAAGATATGACGTTGTTCCTTCAGCCTCCAATTATGTAATAAATCCCTCTTTAAACATAAAGGAGATATAAGTAATTTGAATGTCTGCAATTCTATGTTTGTTGAGGTGGAAAAAGGAACCCTGCTCTGTTTTCTGGACGAATACAGTTTTAAAAAATCTGATCATGGGTAATAAGCAGACTTAAATTTGGGAACCATAAGAAGATATATAATCTTTTTGGAATAAAATGGTGATTTTGGAGGAATGAGCACTTTTTAAGATATCTGGTTAGGAGTGATAAGATGTTGAATACAGATTTTTCTCCATAAATACAAGGAAATATTGCTAGTATTCAAAAAAAAATTGTCAGACTCCCATACATTGAATGGGAGAACTTCTCCAACTTGGAAACATAGGGTGGAGAGGGATTATTTCATACATGACCCGTGGGAGATTGTCAATGGAGAAACACCAAAAGATCTGAGGCAATGATCAACCAATTATAAGAACAAAAATGCCCTGCTTCTCATAACTGTTGAACCCCAGGATGACATTCTTCAAAACATTAGATGATAAATTGTGCTGTCCAAACCTGGTGTAATTTAAGAAGCTTATATGAAACACCAAATGAACTTATGGTTTTAAGACAAATTGAAAGATTTCTGAAATAAATTAAGAACATGTCCAAAAAATGCATCAACTTGAAAATGAATTGTCAGTGCTTAAGACCACCATCGAAGACATGGAGCTTGTAACCATTTTATTGAACAATCCTCCATACATGTACCATAATTTTGTGACCTTGTTATGCGTTTCTTCTAGAATTGAAGTGCCATCATTCACAGAATTAGTAGGATTGCTTATCCAAAAAGATAAAACATTGAAGAAAGATGAGGACCAAACAAACATTCACAGGAAAACACAATGGTTGTGGTAGGGTTTGAGGTAGAGTCAGGAACAATAGCTAGCAATAAAATCAAATAAGTAATTCACGAAATACAAAAGGTAATTATCAAACCAACAAGCCTAAATATTGTAATTATTGTGGAAAGAATAATATGTAGAAGAGGAATGCTTTCTGACAAACAGAGGAATAAAGCTAGAGGCAAATGTAAAGGCAAAGGTGGTAGACATAGAGGCAATTTTGCAAAGAATAATAAAACTATGAAGTTGAATGAGCCTAAAACAGACTAAAAAGAACTATATGCTTTTCAGTGTCTCAAAAGGGATGCAACACAGAGGAATAAAACTAGAGCTGGATGTAATGGAAAGGTGGCAGACATAGGCACAATTTTGCAGAGTAATGAAACTACAAAGTTGAATGAACCTAGAACGGAAAATCTTTTTATGTTCGCAAAATAGGAAGTAGAAGCTTCTCAGTGTCTGTGGTCACTGGTATCTTAATTTTGGAGCTTCCAAAAACGTAACTGGGAGGAAAGTTTTCAAAACTTGATAAATGTGAAAATAAAGTTGATAATTATATTAAGCGATAACAGAATATGTCATGTATGAGGTAAAGGAGAAATACCAACAAGAATTTAAAGGAACAGTAATAAAAGCATTAAAATATCCTTTATGTCCTTTGTTTCAAAGGAAAATTTTCTTTTTCATTTTCAAGAAGAAGCAATGTTTGATTAAAGAGGAATAATAATATTGTGGCCATAGGTACACAATTGCCAGTAATTTTTTTTTAAACAAGAACTGGAAAATTTTATTATAATATAAAAATTGTGAAGTCAACAGGGGGAAGTACAGCAAAAGAGACAACCAGTGTCCTGCCCTTGAGGAGAGATTAAACAAAATATTCTTCTTACTAGACCATAAAATTCCCATTTTGACCCAAATACATGGTTATGGAATGTTTTGATAATGCTCATATCCATCTACTATTAATTGCCTAAATTTTTCACATGTGCCAAGATTGCTTGTGTGTCCACCTGTTCATTGTTGACACATAGGACATGAAACCATTGCACCATTCAAAACTTCCCTTGAGGGTTCTAATTCAAAAAAAAGTGAGCCAACTTATTGTCCTTTGGAGTTGTACCATGAATCATATGCCTGATGATGATTGTGGAATCCCCAAATACTAATAACTTTTGTATGCCACATTGGTGTGTTAATGACAGACCTTGGAGCACGGCACATGCTTCTACCTGGTTGTTTGTCATATGACCAAACTCCATGTAAAACTATGCTCTAGGATTCCTCCTGGGTCCTGTATTATGTTATGATATGTATAGATTTGAAAGAATTTCATGCAAGCAACAAGCATTCCAGTTTGAAGAACCAGCTTTGGCATGAAAAACATGGTCATCTGAATTATTTCTACCTTGATTTGGCCAACAAGCATAATGTGGTGAATAGTGTACCACAAATACAAGAGTAGAAAGGTGTCTGTGAGGCATGTTTTGCAAGCAATGCTGAATTAAATTTGATGATGGAAACCAAGAGGAACAGAGGGACTTGAATTAATTCACACTTGATCTATGTGGTCCAATGAGAACTCAGTCCCTTAGGGGTATGAAATATTTTGTTACATCTATTAATGATTTTCCAAGAAAGATTTGGATATATTTATAAATCACAAGTTTTGAAGACATTTAAAGATATGAAAACGTTGATGAGAAATACTAGTGGTATAAATATTAATGTGTTGCAAAGAGACCAAGGAGGTGAGGAGTCATCAAATGAATTTCTTGTTTTCTGCAACAAGGCATTAGGAGACCAACAATAGTGGCCTGCACACTCCAACAGAAATGTAGTGGAGTGGTCTTCTTTTACATCTGGGGTGCTCACTTTGTATTACTGCTCCTGGGAGGATGAGATGTGCTGAACACTCTAAAGCTGCGGTGACTGAGGAAATGTGCCACGTGACCCACCAGGGTGACTTCTTGTGTCATATTTTGACACAACAGAACCATTACTCAGGTCTCTATGCCAACCTTAATATTGTATAGAACCAATTTCAAGAATTGTCCTGCTCGAAGACAGGTTGATGGATTTTGAGGGCAGAGTACCACAGTATTCCTTTTTGAAAAATCTAGAGGGCACAAGGGCTTGACTAGAGGCTTTCATGCCTGGTTTTTACCATAGCATTGAGGAATGGATAAGGCCCATATTCTGGCCAAGGATAAGCATCCAAATTTATTCTAAATCTGTTCTATGTTTGCTATCCTCGGCAGGAACAGAGACCTGAAACTTAAGCTGTTTTCTTTTCAGGTGAAAAGGCTCCTATCCTGACTGCATATCGGATATCCACATATATAGCATGTGTATGCACAGCTGACTAGTAGCTAGACCAGCATGGATGCTTGCGAGTTGTCCAGCTTGCACAAGATTTGTCAATGAATATCCACTAAGCTTTCTTATCGCTAGCACCCTTGGTGCATCTACAGGTCTACCGCAAGGGAGGCCTTAATGACACATAGGCTAAACCCAGGTAGTTTAGGTTGCATAAGACCTTCTGAACCACCATATAAAGGTTTAGGTTCTTTCAATATATTCGTACATCTAAAAGCATTGTAAAGTTCTAAAGGAAAAGTCCCTAGTCATGAAACTTTTAACACCTATAGGAGAATTCCCTTCACTAGTCCACCATATCAACATCAACTCAAGCAATTCAAGGATTGAGCAGAGTAGTTTCCTACCATTGTATAAGGTGATAGTTGAGTCAAGGTCTTCTAATGCCACTAGGTTTCCAAGACTTGAAATTAACCTATTCACAACTAAAATCTACTACAAATTCAAATCCCAAGAGATCTTACTCTCAATTGCATATTAAACTTGTTTATTTTCTTTAGATCCAGTAGCATACCTACTTCCATGATGTATGGCATGTGTTATGGGTTCTCTTTGATCTTCACTGTATCCCTTAGCAATTTTATAAGTGTGGTGATCCCTCTCTTCCTAAGCCAAAACCCATTGGACTGGATCACAGAAAAATCACCTAGTTCTTCTCATATATGTGTAACACTGTTCTCATTACCTGGAGGCTCTATTTACTCAACCTGTTATATATACATGGCAGAGCACCTTTTATTTGTAGATCCTAACCTTATCTGTTTGGCCTTGACAGTGGTGAGGATAATTTGGTTGAAATCTTTGGTTTCTAGCATCATTGCAAGAGAGTGTGCCCACAAAAGTCTCATCTAATGCATCAAAGCATACTATCAACAGTGTAAATGTTACTGTTTGAACCCAACAGATTTTATCATCTAGTTTTGAACCCATCAATCTAATATATGAAGATCCAGTATTAGCGATGCAACCATTTTGTCATACTCTCTTTGCATTTAAGGATCACGTCTCTTGTGAGCAACATATATAATATTTTTGTACTTAAATATGAACTCAGAAATTTAATACACCAAGGCGTACTATCAGCAATACGACCATTACTACCATGCTGTCAATTTCCATTCAAGCATCATGTCTTTCATGAGCAGTCATATATAATGTTATTGGACCTAACTTGGAACTCAGAAATATAATACACCAAGGAATACTATTAGCAATGCGACCATCCAAGATTTTCTTTCAGATAAGTTTTGTCATCTTCATCGACACTGGCTTATCAGATTCTCAAGTTTCAGAAATACTTACCAACACATCAAAATTTTGAAATATCTTTTGCCGAAAATTTCAGAAATACTTACCAACGTCATCTTGAAACAGAGATCTTCAAATCGAGAAAGTGAAGGAAGGTGCATACTGTTGAACAAACTGGCGAAAAGCGCGGTGCCTCTGTGTTATTAGTCGGCATTGGAGTCTGAAAGCGAGCTTGTACATGCGCTTGAGGCCGTGCACGTAGGCTATGGCGAGTGTTATCTCCCACAACACCATCTCTTTCGAAGTGTATCTTATAGGCATCACATAATAGCAATCAGGTCAATAAAACTGAATACCATCCAAATACTGTTACTGAGAACTCTGTTTTCAGTATTTATTTCCGGGTCTTTTATGCATAAAAAAACTTTGTGCCACAATCAACTTTGTGCTCATTAGGTTAATACTAATATATATAATATATATAAGTCAATAGTTGAATTATAGCCTCTATAATCGATGTAGTGCAATGATCTATAAGCTTCTAAGAACTATCAATTGTGCTTTAGAATAATTGATCAAGGGCATCCCTTTTAGTTCATCTAATTGTTTTCCATGATAGCTCGCTGCTTTAGAATTATATAAAATATTGTCATAAATCCTCTTGAGGAGATTGAACCATTTACAATGGCCAAAGTTGCAGAGTATGGAAATGGGATTGAAACAATAGGATAGGGTTCTTAAGTAGCTTAGACATGAAACGCGTTAGTCTCTACAGAACCAATCCTTAATCAATATATTTATGATGTTAAATCCTCTGCAAATCAAGGTGGGAGTGGAGGCATTGGAGCGCATTAAGGATGAAGAATCTAAACGCTTCAAGAAGCATAAGAACTTCTTTGATTTCAATGTACTTATTCACATTAAGGAATCAATGGTTGATGTTTCTTCTAGATGTATAGCTTTAACATTGGAGGTCAGTGAAGGATATTTAATCTAGTTAGAAATCAGTTGTCTTATTGCAAAGTTAAGATTTATTTAACATTTAAATAAAGTACAGTCTGCTCATAAGTTTCTTACTTCTGGTTACAAAATCTTTTACTAGAAAATAAATCTTAATAAGTGATTGATTTTAATTTATATTTTTGCATAGGAGAGCGAGGAAACCAAAGCAGCAACCATTTACAATGGCCAAATTTGGGGAGTATGGAAATGGGATTGAAACAATAGGCTAAGGTTCTTAAGTACCTTAGACATGAAAAACATTAGTCTCTACAGAACCAATTGCAACTTGGTGTTGTTGATATCATGTTGAATTTGTAATTGATTGATAAGAGGTAGAAGAGACTGGTAATTTGACATTTCATCTTAGATATTCTTTGAGAATGCAAAAATTCTATGAACCCAACTAAGTAGCATGTTTATCTTGTCACCATTGATCTTAAGGATAGATTCTAGCATCTTCATCGTACCAGAAAAGATAATTTTAACTTTTGATAGCCCATTTTATTGTGTTTGCAGCCTGCAGTAAATTTCATCGTCCTGAAGAGGATTTGGGGTCATTTAGACACGAAGAGGGACCGCGCTTTATCCATATGAGTGCTAAATTTTGTTTCTTCTGTTCGAAATCGAGGTGTAGTAGATTGAATGAATAGGCACAATTAATTTGAACAATAAAACAACACAACTTTTCAGACTCTAAAATGATAACTTAAGTTTTTAGGACTCTTTCCAATTTTTCCCTCCTTTGGAAGATTACTGACCATGTTCAGTTATGCATAGGTTTGGCAAGGTTTGAAAATTTCCCAACCAAAAAGATTCAAGTAGTTCGGGCTGCAACAACACTTTATTCTAAATTAAGTTCCATAGCAGATCACAATATTCAGTTGACAGATCCATGATAAATGGAAATACCAGTCACTTGATTTTTCTATAATGAATACTTCAATATAGGATGTGAATAATCAATCCAAATTTTCTGGAGATGATAACTAGAACTGGAACCTCTTTTGTGGATATGGTTTTGATGGTATTCATGCCAGTAGTGTAAGAAAGCATATAAGAAGCCTATTTTCTCTTGATGCACCTCACACTATCGTGGACTATTTTCCCGTTGCTTACCTCACCTCTGTGGGCTATGGCTGGTTCAAGAAGGTAAGGACTATGCAAGTTTGGAAAAAGGGTTATAACAGACAAAAGCTCTAAAACACAATAGTTGATATAGAAAAAAAAATCAAGTTTCCTGTGCCGAGGATCTGCCTCGAACACTCCAAAATGACAATTTTTTTATACAAAAACTGATGACGACCCTTGTACCTCGGTTGAGCGGGCTCAAAGCAGGTTTTTTTGCTTGTTAGATACCCTTGACTTGCTCACTGGCTGGTTTGACCGAATACTAGTTCAAACCAGCTGGTCTTTAAAACTAACTTATACAACGTATCTTTAAAGTGATGAAGTTTCCCTACCACCTTCCATCACATGTTCTGATAAAAAAAGAGAAGACCAATTCAATCCTCTGACATTTCTGCCTTAGTAGGTCATATCTTTACTGGATTTTATTGATGCACAATGCAACTAAGTCACCCTGTTTATCTAAATGGAAGCTTTGTAAAGATTGCTGAATTTTTTATTTATAAATTATCAGTTTACATGATCATCAACTTATGGGTGTGTATCTAACAGAGATTTTCCTCAAGTATGTCAAATCTAAGGCCACTAAAAATTCCCAGCACAGTTGATCTGCATTTGTAAGCTAACAAGAGGATTCACAGTCAAGTAACTCAATAATCTAAAAGGAAATTGCAGTGGGTCATGCAAGAAGTCAACCATAGATCAAATCAGGATTCAGCAGGTCTAATCATCCTAGATGATAGGAAATAATATGAAATTTCCCAAGCTTCGTGTGCATACACATAGGCACACATTGAATGCCAATCAACTAGTGAGAAGTCACACATACCAGAAATCTTGTCTATCAGGATTTCAGACGAGGACCACCAGAAGCAAGAGAACGGAAATTTAAAGAGTGTCTCCCTGAACAATGGCTATAAATAATTGCAGACCAACAATGTGTTTGATACAAAGAATAAAGTTCAAAGGGTTCATGAACATAATAGTTCAAACTTTAGATGTTGAACAGTCTTACCTTACGCTATATCCTATTAACGGACCAGAGAGGGACGGACCAGAGAGAGTCGGCCAGGCCCTAACGGACCATGATGGGATTCCTCTGACTGTTTTTTTCCGACTCGGCCTCGCTCAGCCAGCAAGAACTTAGAAGATCGGTGTGCACAAAGCCCAGCCACCTAGTAACAGACTAGAGAGGGACGGACCAGAGAGAGTCGGCCAGGCCCTAACGGACCATGATGGGATTCCTCTGACTGTTTTTTTCCGACTTTGCCTCGCTCAGCCAGCAAGAACTTAGAAGATCAGTGTGCACAAAGCCCAGCCACCTCTCCGAACCACTGAAAAAATGGGGCGAATGCCATGGAAATCTGGAAAATCGGGGGCGAATCTCATGTTTCCAATTTTATGCGCCCTTTTTTTGGTGGGCTAATATTAAATAATTAATTATTTTTAAAATATTTTTTGGGCTAACTTTATTAAACTATAAAAAATGGGTTCTATATAAAAAATTCGCCCTAATAAAATTTAAAATCCCTTAAAATTCGCCTTTGGGCTAAAATTCGCCCCTAAAATTTTCCCTGGAATCTATAAATAGACATGCAATCTATAAATAGAACTTGCACATACATCTATAAATAGACCTCATCTACAAATAGAATTTGCTCATGCATATATAAATAGACATCCACTTAGTGTAGGCACATAATTTTCGCTAGGATATTCTTGTTGAATCTCAACACTCCCTCTCAAAAAGAAAGGGATTATCCTTCACCCCGATCCTGTCTCTGTGGTATTTGAATTTGCTCCTGGTGAGTGCCTTTGTCAGAATATTTGCATCATGATCTTTTGTAGGAATGTACTAAAGCAACATGATCTTCCTCTGCGCACAATCTCTGATATGATGATACCAGATATCTATATGCTTAGATCTATCATGAAACACATGATTAATCGAGAGTTTAATGCAACTCTGATTATCACAATGAATCATTGTCGGATCTAAATGAGAACCAGACAAACCAACCTTGATCTTTCTCATCCAGATAGCCTCACATGTAGCTTGACTCGCTGCCATGTATTCCGCTTCCACTGAACTGAGTGCCACAGATCTCTGCTTCCTACTGTACCAAGAAACAACTGTAGATCCAATGCTAAAGATCCCCCCTGATGTGTTCTTTCTATTCAATGGGCTACCTGCCCAATTTGCATCCGTGAAGCCATGCAACTTCACCTCATCCATCTGTCTGTACCATAAACCATACTCAGATGTGCCCCTCAAGTATCTCAGGACATGCTTGCCCGCCTTCCAAAAGAGCTTGGTAGGCTTAACCATTGCTTGACTCAGCTGGTTAACCACATAGAAAATGTCTGGTCTCGTGTTCACTAGATACATTAGCGAACCCACTAACTGTCGATAGACAGTAGCATCCACTACCTCTCCAGAAGTAGCATCCTCTTTCCTCCAGTTTCCTGGAAGAGGAATATCCATGGGTTTGCAGCCCTCCATGTGAAACTTACCTAGTATCTCCCTTACATACTTGCCTTTAGACACAAAAGGTTCACCATCTCGCTTCCATATTCCCAATCCAAGGAAATAATGAAGGAGGTACATATCCTTCATCTCGAACTCTTTTGCAAGGTCCTCCTTGCATGAGTGTATTAGCTGCTCATCACCAGTCAATATTAAATCATCAACTTAAAGAAAAATAATTAAAATGTTACCCTCCACCACAATTTGGTATAGGTTTGCATCCAATTCACTTTTGGTGAAGCCCAGTCCGGTGAAATAGTTGTCTATCCGAGTATACCAAGCATGGGGTGCTTGCTTCAACCCATACAACGCTCTTTTGAGTCGGAACACATGCGACTCACTGCTGAAGATCTCAAATCCTTCAAGCTGCTCTATGTACAACTCTTCCTCAATGATACCATTGAGAAATGTAGTCTTCACATCCATCTAATGAATGCGCCAGCCCATCTGCGTTGAGAGAGAAAGGATGGTCCTTATAGAAGAATACCTTGCAACAGGTGCAAAGGTTTTTCATAATCAATCCCCTCGATTTGTGAAAAGCCCCGGGCCACAAATCTGGGCTTGTATTTCTCAACACTCACATTAGAAGCTTGCTTTACCTTGTATATCCATCTCGAACCTACCACCGATTTATCAACCGGCCTTGGAACAATTTCCCAAGCACTGTTTTTGACAATGGAGTCATACTCCTCCCCCTTTGCATCTACCCATGTGGGCTCTTGCACTGCTTCTTGAAAGGAATATGGCTCAGTCACAATACATTTTCTCATGAGAGCCATGTATCCAGTAAATCGGTCAGGAGACTGTCTTTGTCTGCACTGTGAAGTAGGGGCTCCTACATTATGTGTACCATCAAGTCTTAGCCTATCAACTTTTGTGGTATGCCTTATTCTAGTTATGATGTTTGGCTCTATGTGAGTGGACTCCTCCACTCCATGAACCTCCTCCTGTGGTTGATCCACATCTAGAGACTCATATTTGGGAACCAGCAGTTCCTCCTTCGCATGCAAGTCCAACTCCCTCTCAAGCGACAACCGCATGGCTTTCCCCTCTTCGAATTTTATATCCCATTGCATAACAATCATCTTACTGTTAGGAAAATATACACGATAATTATGGGGTGTTTCTATGTACCCCACAAAAATCCCAACTTCAGCAGTCGACTCTAGCTTCTTCCTGGCGTTCTTGGTCACATGCACATAAACAAATAAGCCAAAAGTCTTAAAGTGTGAAACATCTGGTTTCTTACCAGTGAAATATTCTTCAGGTGTACTCATGCCAAGTACTCTATGAGGACAACGGTTTTGCACATAAACTACAGTATTTCATGCTTCCACCCCCAAATGCATTAGTAGGCCCTGATCATGCAACATTGCTCCTGCTGCACCCACAATCGTTCTGTTCTTCCTCTCCACGACCCCATTTTGCTGTGGGTTATGAGGTGCTATGAGTTGACTCTTCTAATTCCTTCTTTGCTGTAGAAGTATTTGAATTCATTAGAGATGTATTCTCCACCATTATCGCTCCTCAGAGCCTTCACTTGCCTCCCCGACTCTTTCTCCACAAATGCCTTAAACTCACAAAACTTTGAGAATGTTTGATCTTTCTTTTGCATGAAGAAGATCCAACATTTACGAGAAAATTCATCAACAAAAATAACATAGTACTTATGTTTTGTTGTTGAAGCAACCGAGAACGGGCCACACACATCTGTGTGAACTCTCTCAAGGATCACCGAAGCACAGTTCTCCTTTCATGAAAGATGGAATTTACATACTTCCCCATGGTTAAACCCTTGCACTGATCCAACTAAGCAAATGTTCCCATTGGAATTCCAGTAGATATTTGTTGCATGACTTTCAAGGCTCCATGATGAAGATGGCCCAATCGCCTATGCCATAATTCACCCTCATCCCATCTCACCACTTTTTTTTTCTTGCCCATCATAGCAGTGCAACCATCTATCTCCAGCTTGTACAGAATCTTAACTCGAATCCCTATCCTCTTGGCTTGACCCATTGTTTTATGTCGCAAAAAAGCTTTTCCATCATTGAAAACAACGTCATAGCCTTTATCCTCCAACACTGTGACTGAGACCAGGTTTTTCTTCAGACCTGGAACATGCATAACATCTTTCAATTGAAATAGTTTACTTGAATCCCTTTGAAAGATAATGGTACCATTGTCGGTCGAACTATATCGTCCATCGCCGCCCATATCTATATGCATTTGGAGATATTTTTCCTCCAAATCACTGAAAAGCTCCTTATCTCCAGTCATGTGGAAGGAAGCGCCACTATCCAAATACCAAATTGACCCTAATGCACTTGACACCATGCATGAAATCAAGGAGAAGTCAAGTTCAAATTGCGAGGCAAGGGCCTCACAAGCTGCAGCTCCAACAACCTTCTTGTTCTTCTTCTTATGCGGATAGTTAGTAGCGAGATGCCTATGTTCATGACAGTGAAAACACTTCACCTTGGAAAAATCCAGCTTCTTGCCTTTAGACTCGGATTTAGAATGGAATTTCTTCCCTTTCCCCTTCCTTGCCTTGGTAGCCAAAGCACAATCCTCTTCATCATCATGCTTTGATGAAGAGCTAGCTCTGGTGTTTCGCTTGAACTCCTCCTGTACCAGATCTGACCACAATAGTTCCCAATCTGGAAATTTTTCCCGTCCATTGACAAAGTCTTCATAACTGTGCCAAATCTTAAGAAGTCCCAAGAGAGCCAAGCTCACCAAATCATCATCAACAATGGTTATTCCCACACTCCCAAGTTCATCCCGACATTGGAAAAAACTCATGAGATACTTTGGAATGTTGTCACCCTTTTCCATCTTGATCTTCCTAATTTTATATTTGAGCGCCAATTTCCTATGGTCGCTGCTACTTTGGAAAAGATCCGTCAAAGCCTCCCACATAGCATATGGTGTGGCTTTCACATGAAGGCTTGAGACAATGTGGTCTCGTACACCTTCCAACAGACTCGCCTTTTCCACTTTCTTTTTCCATGCATCAAGTACTGTAGCATCTATCGAAGTGGGCTTAAGAACATCATTGTCAATGAATTCCTTCAAGCCATTATCTTTGAGCATTGCCTCCACCCTGTCCTTCCAAGCAATGTAATTCGAGCTACCCTTGAGTGCATACTCTAACCTCAAGCCATTGAAAGCCATTTCGATGTTAACTCAACTGTAGCACCAAGAAAGTCTTTCTGCAAATTTGAATTCTTTCCACCAACAAACTCAGCTCCTGCGTCAAAATTGCAATCTCCTGCGCTCTGATACCATGTAGAAATTTAATAAAAAAATATGTTTTACCTGGATTCTCCTTATCTAACAATTATATGTCATTTTTAAATATAGAATTGCTTCTACAAAATCTTTGCGGAATTCAAAACACAGTCGCTAATAGAAATATCATGAAGAAAGATCAATCACACATAACACAAATGTTTTTACCGAGAAAGCATAAAGCTAAAAACTCCACTATCATATATTATGTATATATCATTGATCATGAAAAAATCTCATACAAATCTCCAGTCCAAGAGTTCTTAATACATCATACAATTGTCTCACACTATCTTACAAAAATTGGCAAGTTCCTTGGCCAATTTACTGCCTCCAGACATCCTGCCTCTACTGCGCAATCCAAACTGATATCAATCCCTGAATGAATGGAATCATGCTTACCTTGACTGCGCAATCCTCATGGGAACATCCAATGTAGGTGTGGTCGCATGCGTGAAATCACCAATGTCACAATAGATAGTCAACCTGTCCCTTCATTAGGGGAATTTTGAGGTCTAAAATGGGTCTCCTATGGAAATAATAAAATAATAGCTAAACTAATAAAATAATATTTATGAATTTGCAATTCAGCTTTTGCACCATAATCCATGTAACCATGGTTAAATTCAATTCAAAAGTTGTCCAAAATAAAATTAATAAAATAATTGTATTGATGTGACTATAAATAAGAATGAACTTTTCAAGAAAAAATCATTATCATTGAACAACTAATGCATTTATCCTTTGTACTTAAATAACTTAAAATAAAATATAAATATAAATTCATAAAGTCTTAATTATATAATATACTATTAATAAATAATTATATTATTAAATAAAATGTGATGAATATATAATTTAAAAATAAATATATGAAAATATATAAATACAATATTTATTGAAAAGTGTGTAAAGACATGAAGATTGTGTAGGGATATGCATGGTTTTTTTCAAAATATATGAAATGACAATAATAATATTTTATTCAAAAAATGTGTAATGACATTTATTATGAATGCTTTAATTTATGACTTTAAAAGTACTTAGAACACTACCATGGTTAACCATGAGTTTTTATCCACCATTGAGAATGTGCCAAGTAAGTACCTTTAACTCAAGCAATGCCACCTCAACCATTAGGGATGATGGCATCCCCTAAAATGTGATTGGTTCTCATAAAGTGAATTTTGATTGTACATTTTTTTTAGGAGGCCCATTTTAGATCTCAAAATTCCCCTAATGTCACCTACATTTCAATTGGTCTCCACTGAATTTGACATGCATGTAGTTAACAGTAGTGAATATTCAGTTGCATGTGAGGCCACTGATGGTGAATTAATTAATAATTAATTCACTTGATCTCTCACTAGTGTATCTTCAATTACAACTAGCACAACTGAGTTAAACTACTTTACAACTTTCATAACTACACTTCCAACTCTGTTACAACTTCGAATCACTCAGTTACAACTAAGTCCATTTGCATGTCCCACCAACCAACCACTCAACTTGAAATTCCTATAGCTAACTGATTTTCCACTTCAATTAACTATTTTCAAGTGCTCATTGAGAGTAGATTATTGTTTATTGTCCAACTAATATTAAGGGATAATAATAGCCGACATGCATATATAAATAGACATGAAATCTATAAATAGAACTTGCACATACATCTATAAATAGACCTCATCTATAAATAGAATTTTCTCATGCATCTATAAATAGAGATCCACCTAAAAATAGCCTGAGGCTCCATCCTAGTGTAGGTGCATAATTCTCACTAGGATCTTCTTGTTGAATCTCAACATCGCGGATGGCAGGTAATGAGGTTCGACAATCGGAGATTGATTCAATGGGATTCTCTATAAGTGTATTTTGCACCATGAATAGTTTGCCTCTTCTATGTGAAGCACATTATTATCGCAACATGGGAGAAGTAGATCCTGCTAATCAAAAACTATGCTGGACAGGGAAATACTATAAAAGGTATGGTAATATTCCACCTCTTTATTTTCACCCTATTTCTTCAAACCTACAAATACTGGCAGATAAACACCAGGAGCTAAATATCAATAAATCCAGAAAATATGTAACGAAAGGAACAAAAACCATGTAATAGGCATGACGAATACCAAGAGGATCAACCGTGAAGGTGTAAGTGTCATAAGTTTCCTTCCAATCAAGCTGAGTGTTGGTTATGGTTTTTGACTCATTCTTTTCACGGTACCCCACATCCCCCAAAATAGAAAATTCCTAGCTTCGAAAGGATCCCTATAATCCATTGAGAAAATATGCATAAAAATGAGAGAGGAAGAAGAGTTATGGAGACTAAAACATAGAAGAATATGGTCAAAATATGGGAACAGAAATACCGAATTTTTTTCATAAAAAAACAAAAATGATGGAATTCATAAACAAGATCAATAAAATTCAAGTAAATGGAAACCTTATCTCATAAAATGACAGAATAAAGGAAGAATCAACCCAGTTTTATCAAAATATTTACAGAGAAGACACAAAGGCGGGGCCAAATAGGATTTCAACCTTCCTGGAGCACATCCCAAAGTTTATTACTCTAGGAATAAATTCCAAGCTAATGTTAGCCATTACATATGAAGAAATATGGAAGAAATTTTGTCTTTCGACCCAGATAAAGCCTTAGGCCTTGAAGGATTCACTGGATGTTTTATCAAAAGTTTTAGGAATTGGTCAAGTTTTATTTATACAAACTGGTCTCCTTTGTCCAAAAATATGGGTGAATGGGAGGAGCTCTTAACTCAACTGTCTTTCATTGGTTCCTTAAGAGGTAAATCCTCATATTTTGAAATATTTTTTCCAGTTTCTTTATGCAATTTCTCTTACAAAATAATCAATATTTTATTTTAAAAAAGATTGCAACCTATCTTTCTCATCCTCATTTATGAAAATCAAAGTGGCTTCATAAAGGAAAGGAAAATTATACATAACATCATCCTTTTTTAAAAATCCATCCACTCTAGTAAATTTCGAGGGGTAAAAGGAATGGCAATTAAACTAGATTTAGCTAATGCCTTTGACAGAGTAAAACATTCCTTCTTATTCATTGTTCTCTAAAAAATGAACTTTGGTGAAATTTTCTTAAATTGGATAAAGCCCTATATATCTCCTCCTTGTATTGTACCTCTAATCAATGGAAACTCTACAATCTTCTTTCGAGCCTCGCGTGGACTCGGGTATGGGTGCCCTCTCTCCCCCATTTTATTTATCCTTATGGAAAAATCCTTGAGCAAGTGACTAGAACAAGACCAAATCACCTCTCATATTCCAAGAATAAAAATATATGGAAGGAATTAAAAATATAAATCATTCCAAATTTGTTGATGATACAATTATTTTAGTGGGATATTCATATATAATAGTGCGACACTTTAGGTATGTTCTGGATGATTTCATAGAAATTTGTGTGTAAAATAAATGAAGGGAAAATATGTTTATATAGTTGGAATACTGGAAATGGCCTCCAACAAAAGCTCCTTAAAATCATCAAGGTATCTGGTAAAGATACGTGTTCCAACTTCAAATACTTAGGGATTTCATTTGTCTCAAACCTTCTCGCAGTCCCTTGTAGAACAGTGTTTGATAGAGAAAACTAAAAACAACTTTGAGAAATGGGGAACTCAATGGATGAACCATGTAGGATGAATAGTCCTAATAAAAGAAATCATTTCAACGCTGCCCATATATCAATTTTTTTCTCTTATAAGTCCCATGTCTTTGAAGCACAAAATGGCTAAGGAAAATAGGAAATTTCTATGGAAAGGGGGAAAATCCAACGCTAAACCATTTCATGTAATCAAATTAGAAAAAAGTTTGTCTTCCTAAAAATACGAGGGATTAGGAATTAGAGATATAATGATATTGAATATTTCCATAGGAGATAAATTAGTGTGGCAATTAGTTATAGGTAATCAGTACTGGTGGAAGCATATTTTGCATCACAAATAATTTTTTAAGGAAAGAAATTCTTTCCTCCTTCACCTACTACCAAATATGGGAAACTCTAAAATCTAGATAACGCTTGAAGCTTCTATATTTCTTATCTTGTCTAAACTTACTTGGATTCCTAGGAGTAGAAAACATATTAGCATATGAAAATTCAACATATTGGGAGGAAATACCCTAGGAATGACTCCCTCCTTCCATCCCCTGTTGGGATGGCTTCATCGAAATAATAAATTCTCCCTTTATGATGTCTTTGTTTGGTCTGTGGATGGAATTTGGGAATCTTGGTATTGAGAAAACATTTTAGAGATGATGATAACAAGTAAATAAATGTAATCCCTATTATCAAATTGCAACTTGGCCTTATTACCGAAGGAGGATTCTATAGGATGGGGATCATCTTCCTTATTGGTTAAAAAAGGATATGATTCCCTCCTTCACTCTGGTCGATCCTCTCTGCTCGACCGAATTTGGGGAAAATTTGGGACCCTACATGCCTTCCCAAGATTAATGTATTTTGTTGGATCTTAGCAAATAAAAAAATATTGATAGCTAAAAATATCTCAAATCAAGTAATTCAAGGTCCCTCTTGGTGTGTTCTATGAAATAACAATTAGGAGATCACTAATCATTTGACTATTGAGTGTACATTCACCAAGGAAACCAGTGACATATTCTGTAATCCTCTCAGGAACATAATTAGGGTTCCTAACAACATTTCTGATATAATAGGAATATGGTTTGGTTTCTATATGGAATCCTTCAGTGGTAAGAAGAAAATTAAAAGGATATGGGAAACAACTATAAAAGTGGTATGTTGGACACTTTGACTATCAAGAAACAAAATCATATTTCAAAATGAGGAAACAAACAATGTTAAAGTTACAATCAGGATCATTTCTCTCATAGGAGAAATTCTCAAGGATAAAGGGATATAGGATGAGGATTCCAATCGGGATCCCTAACAATCTGATTAGATCAACACATTCAACATATATTCTTCACCAATGCAACTCATAACTCCCAAATAGCACCGGAAAATTAGAACAACGAGAGAAGATTCGAAGACATGGGTATCCCAAAAAAAAAATTTCATATTATTTTTTGATGGGGTAGCGAAAGGAAATCCAAGGGCGATAGGAGCGGGGGAGGGAGGTGATTATTCATCCCGAGAATGAAGTAGAATATAGATATGCTTGGAAATTGGGATAGGAAACCAATAATGTTGTTGAAGCCTACGCTCTTTTTCAAGGAATAAAACGAGAAAATGAATACATAAGAAATCACCATGATAGAAAACTCCCTCCTTATCATATCAAGGATAATAAAACAAATGGGTGCCCCAGGATGTAAAAATTTCTCAGATCATGTCAAGAATCCTCAAGATTTTAAATCATGTCCCAAGATCTCACATCTCACTTTTATCATGTGTTGAGGGTAAATCATTCCAAATCTTACGAAAAGGATAACCATGGGACATCTCTCCCCATGGGGAACTTTTAATGGAATGGAAAGCTCAAATACGAGCCCCCCTAACTTATCTCATGGAATTCTAAAGGCGACAACAAAAATCTCATTTTGCATGTATCATTCACATAGAATGCCCATACAAGTGCCCTCACTTGGATACGACACCCAAAAGATTCGATCCATTTAATATATGTTACTTCACAATCATGTTTAGGCACGTTATGAAATCTTTCATCCCTCATTGACACGGAACGATGAGCCGACACATTAGAGTCTCTCGTGATATCAATAACATGTAACTTATAAGTTCAACACTTAACCTTTTAATATAAAATTCTTGATTATTGTTTATATATATATATATATTAGCAACATTTAATTTTAATTTGATACCTAAAATCAAATACTATATTCATTTATAGATTTTTTTAATATTTTTTTGGAACCAATTTTATTATTATAACTATATAAACTATTACAAGGAATCTACTTATGCAACGAAGCCCTATTTATAGTAAGAAGATTAATTGTGTGGAATTAAAGAAGCTTTTTACATATATATGATTTTTTTTTAATTGAAACTTTTCATATTTATATCACTTTTGATATTCTTTAACATTGATATTTTATCTTTTGTGAAAAGTATAAGGGGGTTAAGTTTATGTTGGTGCAACATTTGAATATCTAAATGATAGAAAGAATAAATAAAAGATAATATTTATAAAAGACAAGGAACAATGTAGCAATATTTTTCCAAGAAAATAAGAATGGTTTTATATTTATTTTAAATTAATAAATATTTTTCCAAAAAAATAAGAATGGTCTCATATTTATTTTACATTAATAAATTTCACATACCTTAAAAGAACAAGTATTTATTAACTTGCATGGATATTTTTAGATATCGATGCAATGAATCTATATTTAGGAGAAACGGACGAAATGTGTGAAATTGAATAAGCTTCAATATTCTAATATTGATATTTTATTATTTATTTTATTATTTGGTGTAAAATATTTAAATGAATAAATGAAAATGATACGTGTAGAAAACCAGGAGCAATAATGTGGGGTATCGAAATTAGTGTGTCTAAATGCTGTAGTGATTGAAGGTTACAATATAATGAAAATGGTTTTTAAAAAATGTAAAGACTTGTCTCTAGTAGTGGAATATAATTTTTTTTATTTTTTTTTACTTTATGGAATGAAGAGGTTATAGGAATAAGTTTTATATATACATATATATATATTTATTGAAAATTTGTATATTCAAAATTTACATGAAGAAGGTTTTTTTTTTATGTCGTTTTATCATTTATGATTATATTTAACATATTGTGATGGTTTATCAAACAAATAAATATTGAAAAAATATATATAATGTTGAATTTTCTATGGCTTATGTGCTTCATTCTACCACATTGGTTACTTTAACTTAGATCTAAAAGAAATACATATAATGAGAGATAACACTTAATAGGTGATGGTAAGGTGGGATAACCATTATTAAATGTAAGTATGCTATTTTGAAGTTCAAATTTGTCACATATTATTTTTTTATTGAAGAATTGTCATTGATGTCAATAAAGGGGGAGACCATAGGGGTAGATTTGTCATTGGTGTTGGGAAAACTTGTCATTGATGAATTTACAAGCTCAAAGTTGCAGAACTAGTTGATGGCATTACAAATTTATTTTCACTAGAACTGTATCTTTCCATTGAGAGAGGGAATTCAAATAATTATAAACACCTGCTATAAGCACTTGCCTTTGGGCCTTAAAAAACGAACATAAATTTCACTCACAAATAGTCAATATCTCTAAGACAATTGTCATAACTAGTTTTGAATTTAAAATTTTACATAACAAGGAAATACTTACACACAAAATAGCCATTACTTTGCCCTCTTTAGAACCTTAAACTGTCAATTTTGTCCACCTACGTATCAAGCACAAAGATGAAATTGATCAAAGAAACCGATGGATTGAATAATTGGGAAATTAATTGATAAAACAATTATTTACATTAGCTCTTAAGCAAGTCAGCTTTGATTAAAAAAAACATGTCTCTTCAAAAGTACATGTTGGCTCCTTTATAGCTCTATAACCACTATATATACAAACCTGTCTTCCAATATGACACAAAATTTGGTGGTGAAAAGGTGGTACATAAGTCGTCCAAGGGATAAAGTAGCTCGGTAAAAAAAACAAGTGATTTGGATTGAATCACTTTATTGTTTTTCATCCATAACGATGCTTTCAGACTGGAAAAAGTGGAGGAATCATCTTTAAGGATCATTTTTACCGACGGGACCCAATTTTGAAAATTGGGGTATGAAACCTTTGAGGATCATTTTGAGACATCAAATGACATTTTTTGGGGGTAAAATATTGGCACTCTAGTAATGCAGCTTTTCTTCATATTCTACACACAAATATATTTTTAACAACACAAGAATTGCGTCAATCAGAGTCTGCATGCGAATTTTATGCCACTCTAAAGTCAACCTTTCTATTTTCACCACCATAATTCGAGAGGATGCCACGTCAACCCCATTATTCATGAAAATGGGGTTAGCCACGTGATTATTATGTAGAAGATTCTAAAAGAGTATATATTGTAACTCTGGTTAAGAGTTGAGGTATTCAAACCTAACCATTAGTAGTCTATCAGGTTGTGTTATAACCGAGCCACTAGGAGGAAAAGGGTTTCCATTATTTTGAGTGTAATTGTTCCATAGATGAGAAAAAATGACCAAGAGGGATAGGAGATAGAACCATATAGAGGATTTCTGCAATGTAGCAGCCCACGGGCCATAAGTCGTACTTATTTGTACTCACAACCACATTTCCATTCATAGAAAGAAAGTAGAGTGACCTCACCTTCTAGCTGGCTTTTTCTCCCGAAAGGGTTTCCCAGGGCATATCTTTTGTCAAGTGTGTGTGTGTGATTTTATTTCGTTGTTCTCTATTATCCGCATAATTTTAAATTCACTTGCATGCATTATTTACAGTAAGTCTAATAAATTTGTAATAATTTAAAAAATCATACTTGAAATATAATTTTATCAGATATATTGTGATGAACTGTCAAGTGGAACATCCACGATAGTTTGCAGTGCAACAAGAGAAATGCGGACTATATGAGAAGAATTTGAAATAGGTAGAGGACATAAAATAAAATTCCAAGGATAATTCAATTAGGAAAATCCAAAGCTCGTGGAAGAAATGAAAAAGAGAGTTTCAGGCAATCACAAGTGTCTTTGCTTAAGCATTTTGAGGATTTTTTAAGAGACATATTACCCAAAATTCAACCTTAATTATTGAAAATTCCAAAAAGAAAATCTTGATTTAATTTCCCTTGAATCAAATTAGGAGAAAATTGTAATTCACATCACAAGACAACTTGTACGAGTTAACTAAGTTAGTTTCACTTAGCTAGCTCATTTAATTCGATTTGAGGCTTAATTTGAGTCTTGTAGAGTGATCACTCAATTTTAGGAGTCTAGGTTGGGTTTAATTTGAGATATATTGTGATGAACTATTAAGTGGAATATCCACGACAGTTTACAGATCAACGAGAGAAGTTTTGATAATCACAAGTGTCTTTGTTCAAGCATTTTGAGGATTTTTGAAGAGATATATTGCCTAAAATTCAGCCTTAATTATTGAAAATAGCAATAAGAAAATCTTGATTTAATTTTCCCTTGAATTAAATTAGGATAAAATTGTAATTCCACATCACAAAACAACTTGTATGAGTTAACTAAGTTAGTTTCACTTAGTTGGCTCAGTTAATTCGATTTGAGGCCTAACTTGAGTCACGTAGAGTGATTCCTAAATTTTAGGAGCCTAGGTTGAGTTTAATTTGAGTTGTAATAATTTAATTCAGTTAAATTGAGTTAAAGTCAGTTAAACTAGTTCCAACTATTGGAGGAACTGGTAGGAGGTCTAGTAGTGGGGTTTAGCTTCTGTGTTCTACTATTTAATTGATAAATCAACCATAATTAACTCATGCATGCATGAAATATGAGTTATCCAATTGAGATTGAAGTTCAAGGGCAGTGTACTATCAGTGGTATAATTATCCAAATTGTATAGGTGGTGCATGCAGTCAAAGAAGGACCTATAGGGATTACGCAGTTCAGGATGGAGATTTCCTTAATTAATATGGTTTAATTCCTTGATAAATAGTGCAAGGAAATAGGAGATTGGAAGGAATCATAATTGGCTAAGTGGTGGCTAGATTGAGCTTGTGAGGAAGTGAGATATATTATACTTGTGTAGAGATTATTCAGGCTTGAACAAGCATTGTATTTATTCTCTATTTTCTTACTAATGCAATATAGATAGGAAGGTGTTTTGAGCAATGGCTTTCCCCTAGATCTACCCTTGTGTTATGTGTATTATTCATGTCACGTGTTTTTGATATTGCTTCTCAATCGTGAATTAATTTCCGCAGATGAGTAGAGTATATTTGAGTCTTATCTTTTAGAACATTACATTAGAACTATTTAATATACAATTAATTTCTACATGGTATGAGAGATAGAATCATAGTAGAGAACAGAATTCGAGGTTTGTGTAGGAGGTTCAAATTTCAAGATCAGTGTTGCAGGTTTTCTCCAGTTTTGAGAAGATGACTTCCACCGGACTCAAGCTCGAGTATGCTATATAAGGAACCACAAATTTTGTGGCATGGAAGATATGTATAGATGCAGCACTATATGATAACAGGTTACTAGATTACATCAAGACAAATGTAGTTAAACCCCCCAAAGTTGATGCCCGAGATCTCGCTCAATGGAAGAAGGATGTAGCTAAAGTGAGGAGGATCATATTGGAGGGAGTTCGAGATCATATTGTCTTGAATATCCAAGGGAAATAAACTCCATTCATGATGTGAAAAATATGACCAACTTGTTTAAGAATAATAGTGACCAAATGAAGCTTGCACTGAAGGAGAAGCTTTGTAGCATCAAAATGCAGAAGGTGGAAAAATTTTGTAGTACCTAAGAAAATTCACACAATGTCGTAATGAACTTGGCAGCATCGATGTGACTGTTTCAAAATAATATTTGGTATCTCTAGCTCTGTTAGGTCTTCCCGAGAGTTGGCACAGTAATCATGATTTCTTGAATGGTATAGAAAAACTACCAAGTTAGGAGTGTTTATGGTTTGATCTCGTGCAGGAAGAGATCAAGTGGAGACATAGAGACAAGACCCTCATCCAAGGTTGAGGATGAGGATAATTGTGCCTTGGTTGGAAAGGAAAAGCAAGGGAAAGGGAAGAAATCCCATTCCAAAGAAGAATATGTTCACGTGGGCAAGAAGAAATATCTGTCAAAGATAAAATGTTTGCATTTATTAGTTGAGACACTATGCCATGAAGTGTACACATAAGAAGGTCGATAAGAAGCCCTCAAGAGGAGCGGCAGGTGAAGCTCTAGATTCATAGTTCGAGTTGGATTTCACCCTCATTGCATGCATGGTGACATCAATGATGGGTAGTGTGTGGTATCTGGATAGTGGAGCCTCATTCCATATGATGGGAAACAAATAATTTTTTAGTGACTCGGAGGAGAAGGAACTCCATATGCACATCGATATGGGAGATGATAGAAGCTATAGCACGATTTACATTGGTACATTTACTTTTAAGAGGGATTTTGGCTCCCCTATCACATTAAAATATGTCATTTATGTTATGGGTCTGAAGAATGTTTTAGTTTTAATTTCTATGTTGGAATACCATGGCTACAATGTGATATTTAGCAAAGGAAAGTATTTCCTTAGACATGTTAGAATTTACCGCGGGAATAAATAAATAATTACTGAGAGAAATAAATAAACATAACCATGAAAGAGCCAGCAACAAATCATAAACATAAACACAATCGTTTATCCGGGAAAACCCCAAACTCCGGGGAAAAACCCAACCAATGAAATTTCATTAACCATTTTCCAAAACCCTGACCAATCCGGCCAAGTGAGCCTTCACCGCTCACCTCCAGGCCTACTTTACAATGAAGTCTTTCGAGCCTTTTATAGGCTCCATTACATGCAATACCATGGGCTAAAACCATGGGTTCACAATACCATGTGCCCCAAAACCACTACTTATTACCCTAGTCAACTTTGACTCTATCCCGAGTCAAGTTTACCTAACAATTCCCCCCTTAAACTTGACTTGGGGATTATTGACTAAATCCAGCCAAGCTTGCTAAATGAGACAACCCCGCTCACTGTAGCTCTTCCCCCCTCAAATTTTTACCCAGGGTAATTGTTAACTTGACATCCCCCCTATCACCTAGGTCTAACCCAAACTTTACCAGTGATTACCCAGGGGTACGCATGCCATACCAGGTCTTACAACAGTATGCCCATTTACATGTAATAAAATTAACTCCATTATAATATATATATATATATATATATATATATATATATATTATTTCATTGTTGTTGTCTTTGTACATATGAAATCAATGTCCATATAAAAAGAACCCATCTACCGAATTACATGGGTCACCAGCCTCTGTAACCGCCAGTCCTCTAGGAATTCTCTTCAGATACATGGTTCATCAATTAATTAATCCACGTGCTCGTATCCTCTCTCATTTTCTACATTCATTCATGATGTCCTCTCCAAAGAGGACATCATAGTTGTACATGAATCTTCCCTCTACGCTTTTGCTGGTCCATTCTATTATCTGCTTGGTTGCTTGGTGAAGCTGCTCTTTTCCACCATCGACCACGATTTTGATATGGCTCTCACAAAACCGGATAACAAAAAATGCGAGAGAACGAGCCTTTTATAGCCTCGGCACACCGTATTTCTCCTCCACCATCGAGGATTCCACACCAACAAGACAATTCTACGAACACTGCACCAACGCAACGTTTTCCACCTCCAATAACTAGCATTGTTATCTCCAAAATCTACATTTTGAAGCAAGAATGGATCTTGGCACCGGTGTTTTCTGCGTATTTTATCGTGGCCACCACTAGACAGTGACATCTTGAGCTTATTTCTAACGCCCCCTCTGCACCCTCTCTTTGACGCAACTAATTTCTTTCTTCCTGCTGTCGTAGGGCAACCTCGATCTAGACTTGAAGTGTCTATGTCTCGAATTTATCTCTGTGGATTTTGATTTGGACCGCCTGTTGATTCTCCTTTCTAAGTCTAGATCCCTGTAGTGATCTCTATCCTTCTCTGTGCAACATCAGTTTGTTCCTCGGCGATTCTCCCGTCATCACTGCTTTCATTTTATTTCCACGGCTGCACTATAATTCATATATTTCTGCCCCTTTGCGTATCTCGAAAAAGCCAACACTTTTTCCATCCAATATATTGCAGAACGAACATATTCATCCGTCACTCTGCCTATACCCTCCTGGACTCTCTGCACGCACTAGCCGAGCGATTCCTCTTTTAGCTCTCCTTTACCAACACCACCTCATCAAAGTGCTCCACCTACTCATGGTGCTTTAACGCTTTGCCATCCATTACATGACCTCACAGCGCTGCAGAAGATCTTCAGTCCACGACACTCCACGGCAGATCTGCTATTTTTTCATGTCACACGCAGCTCACAGTTCTGATAGCAAAGAATCTGATACGTCGTTGTTCTAATGGGTTCTCATGGCTGTCTCAGCGGATTCACAAGTCAACAAACCATGCTGCAGTCAACTCACGGCTTGGCAATCACCTCCTGCTCCACTGGATCTACCTGCTGCTGCTCCACAAGCATTAAGAGCAGGTCGATCTGCGCACAGCAATCCACACAGGTATTTGAATGCCGCAGTCCAACACTAATCAGCCTCACTTCTTCCTTCACAATCGAAAATGCAAGAAGGCATCTGTTCCCAATATCACAGTTTCTTCACTGCCACAACAAATATCCTCTGATGTCATCGGGTCCAGCCACCGTTTTCTCCATAGTGCTCGTATTTTTCCATCAACCTCATGAGCCCAGATCTTACCTACATGAAAATTATTCATCGATCTCTCTCACACATCCATGAGATCTCCGCCACAACTTGAACACTTGTCACATAGCAGTCTCACAATCATGCTACCTCAAATATGTGAACAAAATTTATGGCGATCACTTCATTTATAGGAAAAAATATAACCCTTGCCAACAAAATCCTCCAAACTTGGCTTTGATACCAAATGTTAGAATCTACCGCAGGAATAAATAAAGAATTTATTGAGCGAAATAAATAAACATAACCGTGAAAGAGCCCGCAACAAATCATAAACATAAACACAATTGTTTATCCGGGAAAACCCCAAACTCTGCGGAAAAACCCAACCAATGAAATTTCATTAACCATTGGCCAAAACCCTGACCAATCCGGCCAAGTGAGCCTTCACCGCTCACCTCCAGGCATACTTTACAATGAATTCTTTCGAGCCTTTTATAGGCTCCATTACATGCAATACCATAGGCTAAAACCATGGGTGCACAATACCATGTGCCCCAAAACCACTACTATTTACCCTAGTCAACTTTGATTCTATCCCGAGTCAAGTTTACCTAACAAGACACATCGCAACGGGACAAGTGAAGTAGATCGGGTTTTGGGTGAATAAACTCTACAAATTAGATGTTTAAGACTATGTTTCTTTGAGCATGAAATCAGAGAAGGTGAAAAGTCAAGACATCGGTGAATTATGGCATAGGAGACTTGGTCATTTGCACCAGGGAGCTTTGAAGATCATGTAACAGATTTCTACAGGACTTCCCAAGGGTTCACTAGAGCAACAAGATACATGAAAAGGGTGTACACTAGGGAAGTACACCAAAGCTACCTTTCATGATAAGGACATTAGAGTGCAAGCAGTCCTCGAAATATTTCAATAATATGTGTGTGGACCTTCATTGAAAACCTCTATGGCCAAGCATAGCTACTATGTTATATTTGTAGATGATTTCTCACGTAAGTTTTGGATTTTCATCATGCAGAAGAAAGACCATGAACTCTCCAAATTTTGTGAATTTAAAGCACTTGTTGAGAAAGATATTGGCAGGAAAGTTAAGGCTCTTAGTTTTGATAATGGTGGTGAATATGTGTTGAATAAGTTCAAGAACTTATTTTCAAAATAAGACATTTGGCGAGAGTTAATAACACCCCATAACCCACAACAAAATAGTGTGGTTGAGAGGAAGAACAAAATTAATGTGGGAGTTGCACAGGTGATGTTGCATGATTAGGGCCTACCATTGCACTTGTAGATTGAAGCATGCAACACATCAGTATATGTGCAAAACAAAAGTCCTAATCGGATTCTCGAGATGAGTACACCAGAGGAAGATTTTTCAGGGAAAAAACCAGATCTGTCACACTTCATGATCTTTGGTTCATCAGTTTACTATCATGTTTCCAAGTATGCAAGGAAAGAGATAGAGTCCACAGCAGGGTTGGGAATATTTTTGGGGTACACTAATACACCTCACAAATATCGGGTGTACCTGCCATATCACAGGATGAAAATTGTTCGTAGAGATATGAAGTTTGATGAAGATAAGGCCATGAGATTTTCCCTTGAGATGGAGCTTCAGTTGCATGTAGATGAGGATATTTTGGCTCCAAATGAAGAACCTCAAGATTATTTGGAGTAGCCACAAGTAGAGGAGAAGATATTGGAAGCACCCACTCATTCAGAGACATCTAGATAAGGAAGAAAGCACACCAGGGAAGATGATAGATTATTGCATGATGCTCTAGAGAATCTGGGATCACCCACATCACAGCACAGGCAAAGGAGGTAACTGCATCGGTACACTGTGTACATGGCTCTAAGGAGTGATATAGTTGAGACAAAACCATCTTAATTTGAGGAAGTAGTGCAAAATCCAGTATGGGTTGATGCCATGGTAGAGGAATATGATTCCATATCTAGACACAATTTTTGGGAAGTGGTCCCAATACTAGAGAACAAGTTAGTGGTAGGTTCGAGGTGGATCTACAAGGTGAAGCAAGTATCAGATGGAAGCATCAAGAAAGACAAGGCCAAATTTCCTCATTTTGGAAGTATGAAAAGGAGATGGGGAACTATTTGTCTCTCAGTGAAAGTATGGAAATGAGATACTAAAGAAGTTCTGCATGGAGAGTAGCAAACCCATGGACAATCCTCTAGTAGGAAGTTGGAGGAAATGTAACAACAATGGTGAAAATTCCATGTAATAAAAGTTAGAAAAGGAAAAATAATAACCAAGGGCATGGGACACATATTCCAAGTTGAATATTAGGAAAAAAATCCTAGTGTGAGTGTTCATGTGGTTTATTATGGCTAAGGAAATTGGAAAAGGCAATGGCTAAGGCTTTAGAAAGGAAAATTGGCATTTTTGGCACATTATTTATGAAAATATTGGAAAATAGGAGAAAAGGAAGGTGAAAGGTCACAGGTTGCATGTGAGGAGGAAAATGAAGGAAAATAATGGAGAATGAAGAAAATAGAGGCTTGATTAATAAAAAGGCTTCTGAGGATTAGTTCATGGATTTTGTTTAGTGCAGTTTTGGAGCTCTCATTATTCTCTCTCTCTCTCTCTCTCTCTCTCTCTCTCTCTCTCTCTCGTAGTATTGGATGCTTAGATTTTTTCTTGGAGCACTCTTGTAGGGTGTGGCATACTTGGAGATTTAGAGCAAGAAGGAAAAGGAAGAGTAGGAAAGTGCAAGAGGACATCAGGATCAACAACTACAACTGGTTTTGATAGCAGGTATCGATTTTTATGTATGTTTTCCTCATTAGTTTTGGCATGCATGGTGTTTTCATGTGGTTACTTGGTCATGATCTTTCATTGGCTTAGAGGATTTCCTGGATTGACAGTGGATTTGCCTAAACTTGTCATTTCCTGGATAGCCATGGTGTTGTGGGTTCAGTTTTGTTATTTTTTTTCTGGTTGGTTTTCATATGACTTTGTTTATGGGTTGAGTTATTAGTTACTAGAAGCCTTGGTTGGACAAACACTCTGGAAGCCCAACAGAAAATTGTGGGTTGAGTTACTAGTCCTGGAAGCCTTGGTTGGACAAATGCTCTGGAAGCCCTAGGTGGGTTGAGTTACTAGTCATGGACGCCTTGGTTGGAAAAATGATCCAGAAGCCCTATGTGGGTTGAGTTACTAATCCTTGAAGCCTTGGTTGGATAAATGCTATGGAAGCCCTATAACAGTTGAAGTTGAGTTACTATTTTTGGAAGCCTTGGTTGGAACAAACGCTCTGAAGCCTTTGAACAACTTGGGTAGAGACCAATTCTTGATGATTTTGATGTACGACCGTGAGGTGGAATCACTGGTTTATGGTTGAGGTGGTTTGGATTCTAGAAGCCCTGGTTTGGTTTTGATGGATTTGTTTTATGATATCCCACATTCATGCTTGAAATATGGCACGGGGGTGACTGGTTGAAGAGAGATTTGGCTCAGCCATGTCTATGGTCAATTGGAATGTGGAAGTCCAGAATTGATTGCATTTTTATTATGGAAATAAGATCTGTTTTCCTCTTGTATTGATGGGTAAATATTATTTTTCTTATGTGGCTTATATGGTTGTTATGTTCTTGTGATTCATGTTGCTTATATGTTGGTTATGACTGAGTTTTATGATGGTGATGATGTGTGGCTCTCATCATGTTTTGATTCGTAATTGAATGAACAATATATCTATTCCTATATAGATGATAATGTAGTTAAGTTGGTGAGGAAACAATGCTTCTTAACGATTCTCAAATAAGTACGAGACCCATGTTCTTAGATTTGTTATTTAAACATGCAGATTACATATTTGTGACATGTTTGACGAAATTCTTGTCATGGCTAGTAGGGGTCCAGTCAAGTCCTTATTCTAATGTTTTATTATGCACCATTGTTTCAGTATTATATTTCATTTATGAACTTTTCATTAAGTTTTGGGAAGTGACTTGGACTTTGGGCTTGAAAAAGTGGCTCAAATCGCAAGGTCGCTAGCACAGTTCCGTGGGAAAAATTCCTTGGACGCATGCATGCATATATTATGGGAGCATCCAAAGCCTCCCAAACACACCCATGCCTATATTGTGGGATCATTCAGGGGTTTGAAGGTCTAAAACCTTAGTGGTACATAGGGGTTGGACACCTAAGTGGTTGGGTTGGATCTTAGGAGTTCTTTTTCTGATGTGAAAGGTTTTTCTGATGTGTTTCTGTCGATTCCACTTCCTTAAGGTCACCTAGGAGGCCGAATCTGATCATAGTAACTCTCTGTCACATGTATACCCTAGTTTTCCAGTTACTTGCGTAGATGTGGGAGGAGCATATTACAGAGTGGTATCAAATCATGGTTCACCCCTTAGACTGGATGGGTGGTGTGTATTGTTCATGAATTCACAATGGTTGAAAGTGTGTTAATCATCCTTACGGTCTATATGCTTGTTGTGTATGTCTAGTGTTGGTCATGATTGTGGTGATGCTGCCATGTGGAATAGGATGTTATTGTTTGGGAATGTGTCGTCGTGAGTGTATGCTTGGTTACATGTTGTTACATATATTTTTGTGTATGCTTGGTTACATGTTGTTACATGTAGTGTCTGTGTATATTTGGCTACGTGTTGTTGCATGTTGTTACATGTTGTTACAAGCATTGTCCATTTATGCTTTGTTACATGTTGTTTATGCTTGTGTATTGTCTGTGTTTATGCTTATGTATCGTTCTTGTTTATGCTTGTGCATTTTCCATGTACATTGCTATGGCGGATGTTGTCATGCATGAGCTCATGGTATCTATAGTGATGTGGTCATTCATTGATGACTAGACTCTAGCTAGAATGATGTTTATGTGGATATATACCTATGTGTTATACGTTTATATGTTGATATGATTATATCTATACACACATTACATTGATTGGTCGATCTTTCATATGATATATCCTCCCCGAATTATGCTAAGGTACATTGGTTTATTGTGATTTGGTTTAGCTGACATAGTATGCATTGCAGGAAAGAAATCAAAGATGAATAGAAATATGGTAGACTACATAGATTATCCCTATGAATCAGATGAGAAACATAGTGTAGGGCACTCTTTTGACTTGGTAGACACACTGAGAAGTTTAAATGAAGAAATAAGGAGTTGCAAGGTAGATAATGACAAACTAATACATGCACAGGAAAAGCAAGCAGAGGTTAATGCAGTAATCTTTCAAATTTTGACAGATTTGCAGAAACAGGGACCAAATTGGATCAGCTATGGAAAGGAGGATGGGACTAATGGGGCAAATGGAAGTAGGTCTCCTAGTGTTCACATGTTATATAGGGATGACACGATTAGATATGGTAGGTTCTTAGACAATCCTAATAGGAGAGGTGACAGACATAGGTATCATTCTAGTTCTGGTTCTGACAGGCATCATGATCGTCATCATTATCATCCTTATCGGAGGAGTGACAATGGATATTTTTCATATGAGTTTAAGAAATAAAAACTACCTACATTTGACGAAGAGATTAAGAAACCACAAGATGCAAAATCATGTTTACTTGCTATGAAGAAATTCTTTAGGTTGCATGACTACTCATAAAACATGAAAGCTAGAATAGCTACATTTATCCTCAAAGGTAAAGCAGATATTTGGTGGGAATATGTGAATAATGTCAGAGATATTTATGAGGAGGAACTAACTTGGAGTGAGTTCAAGAGACTATTTCGGAAGAAATATCTATCATAGAGATACTACGATGATAGGACAAAATAGTTTTATGAGCTAAATATGGGTTCCATGACAGATGATGAGTATACTAGCAGGTTTTTGGAGTTGTTAATATATGTTCCTTGCCTCAAGGAGGATAAGGCCAAGATTTTGAGATTCATCAGAGGGTTTCTGATAGCATTTAAACACATGATTGAATATGATGAGCCTAGATCATTGAAGGAGGCCATTCAGAAACTAAATCATTGTTATGAGAAATCAAAGTGCAGATCTAAGGCTAAACTGAACTGGATAGGTAATACAAGGAACAAAGGAAAATGGGACAAGAAGAAAGCAAGACCTTAGGATACACATAAAAAATAAAATGCTACACCATATAATAAGTTTAATACATCTAACAGAGGACATGGATTTCGATCTGAGGAGCATAATAAGGATGAAGGTTGGAAGCTTATACAGTGTTGGAATTGTGACAAAGATCATCGTAGAAGATATTGTCCACGAAATCAATGTGGTAGAAAACATATATACAATGTGCAGGAGGCACAAACGGTCGGATATGTTGGACATATTATTCCCAGGATCTATGGAGCACTATATAACATGCATGCAGATCACCTGGCGTCTATTATCGAGATGTATGGTGTTAGAAAAATTAAATATTACAAAGCAATGCAACACATAAACTATGCGGAAAATAAAAGCACACAAGACACATAAAACTAGAGAGACACAGATATACGTGGTTCACCCAGTTTGGGCTACGTCCACTCTGAACAGCCAGTCCTTCCATTCTATTATTCAGCAAAAATGAAGAGACAAAACCTACAGCAGATCCGCTGTAATATCCTCTGTTCTCTCTCACAGTCTCCCTCTCTGTTGCCCCAGAATACAATGCGTTGAACAGCACACACCTCTCTCTATATACAAGCGAGGGGTTGCCTTCTCGGGAAAAAAACCCTAAACTAAACATAACTTCTACCGTTAGATCATCCGCCTAATGAACGGCCCATATTGACTAGAAATTAATATACTTTTACAAGGCAATTTTACATATGTTTTTAGCTTCCTAAGCGCCGCCTCTAAAACCCCGCCATGAAGCCAGCATCACGTTTCCTGGACCCCCACGAAAGAAATGGGACATCATTGCAAGGCGTTGCCGCCCCTTTTAAGATACAAGGGTCCAATGCTGTGATACAAAGTAAACAAGATAATCAGGCTCCACACTGAACAATCTCCCACTTGGAGATTGATTGTAGCAACTCCACCACTGCTTCATTTGTTGGACAATGACTCCTCTTTGGACATGACTGTTCCTCATCTTCATCATCATCCTTGAAGACCAATTGAAACTGAGCACATTCTTAGTTTCTCCCCGGTTACAACTTTTGTTAGCATATCTGCAGGATTCTGGCTAGTGTGTATCTTTTCCACCTTCAACTCTCCATCTTCTAATACTGACCGTATGAAATGGTACTTGAGATGTATGTGTTTAGTCCTGGAATGAAATGCTGAGTTCTTTGCAAGATGAATGGAACTTTGGCTATCACTTTATAGCGTGCCCATATCATGCTTCTTACCCAATTCACCCATAAACCTTTGTAACCAAATCATTTCTTTACTAGCCTTTGTAGCAACAACATACTCTACTTCCGTTGTTAAAAGTGCAACAACACTTTGGATTTTTTAAACCCAACTGACAGTTGTTCCACCTACAGTAAATACATATCCTGTAGTGCTTCTCCTTTTATCTCTGTCACCTGCCATATATGCATCAACATATCCCTGTAGAGCAATGTTTGAACCACCAAATCATAATGCTTGATTTGTGGTGCCTCTCAAATACCTGAGAATCCATTTTACTGCCATCAAATGTTCTTTACCTGGATTGTTCATGTACCTGCTTACAACTCCCACTGCATGTGCAATATCGGGCCTTGTGCAGACCATTACATACATTAAGCTTCCAACTACTGATGCATATGGAACTTTAGACATATATTCCATTTCTTCATGGGTCTTGGGGCACATCTCCTTACTAAGTTTGAAATGGCTAGCAAAAGGTGTACTGACTGGTTTTGCATTGTGCATATTAAATCTTTTCAACACCTTTTCTATGTACTCATTCTGAGACAGTGTTAATTTACGATTTTTCCTGTCTCTAGTTATCCTCATACCAAGGATTTGTTTTGCAACTCCCAAATCCTTCATTGCAAATGAATTTGCTAATTTTCTTTTGAGCACATTTATTTCCTACATGTTAGATCCTGCAACAAGCATGTCATCTACATAAAATAACAATATAATATAGTTGCCATCATTTTGCCTTTTTAGATAAACACAATGATCAGAGTGACATCTATTATAACCTTGTTCAGACATAAACTTGTCAAATTTTAGATACCACTGCCTTGGAGCCTGTTTTAAGCCATACAAGCTCTTCTTTAACCTGCACACCAATTTTTCCTTTCCTTTTACCTCATATCCTTCTGGTTGCTGCATGTATATCTCTTCCTCTAAATCTCCATGGAGAAATGTTTTCTTTACATCTAACTGTTCAAGATGTAAATCTTCCGCTGCTACAAGACTTAAAATAGTTCTGATTGAATTCATCTTAACAACAGGAGAAAATATTTCATCAAAATCAATACCTTTCTTTTGTGCAAACCCCTTCACCACAAGTCTAGATTTGTACCTCTGTTTTCCTCCATCTTCTTCCTTCAGCCTATAAACCCATTTATTCTGCAATGTAGTTTTACCTACAGGCAACTTGACTAAGTCCCAAGTCTGGTTATGCATTAAGGAGTCCATCTCTTCTTCCATGGCTAGCTCCCACTTCTTCCTACTTTCAACCTGCATTGCTTCTTCATAACATTCAGGTTCACCAGAATCAGTCAGCAATAAATAATATAATGAAGGAGAATATCGTTCAGGGGGTCTACTTATCCTGGTAGATCTTCTAACACCACTTTCAGGTGTTTGAGGTCCCTGCTGTTGTTGTGGTGGTTGCTGCTGCTGTGGTTGTTGATTATTAATATTTTCAGGCACCTTTACTTTTTCAGATATCTCATCAAGAACCGCGTATTCCTTGCTTTCTTTTTCCTGTTTCTTTTCCTGCAACTGATTCTTATACAGGACCTTTTCATTGAATATTACATCTCTGCTCCTAATTATTTTGTGATTTTCATAATCATATAAGCGATAACCAAAATCATCAGCACCATATCCAATAAAGGTACATTTCTTTGATTTTTCCTCAAGCTTTGTTCTGTTTTCTTTATTAATATGGACAAAGGCCTCACAGCCAAAAGGCTTTAAAAAAAAGTAGTTTACCTTTTTACCTGTCCATGCTTCCTCTGGAATACCACCATCCAAGGAACTTGAAGGCCCTCTGTTTATTAGATAAACAACAGTATCTACAGCATCTGCCCAAAATTGTAAAGGCAATCCTGCATGCAATCTCATGCACCTTGCACGCTCCATGATTGTTCTGCTCATCCTTTCTGACACACCATTTTCTTGTGGTGTTCTTGGAACTGTCTTCTCTCTACGAATTCCATGCTCTGAACAGTACCTATCAAACTCTTTGCTGCAATATTCACCTCCATTGTCTGATCTGAGACACTTCAACTTCTTTCCTGCCTCAATCTCAACCAAAGCTTTCCATTTCTTGAAAGTATCAAATACATCAGATTTATTCTAAATACAATAAATCCAAGTTTTTCTAGTTGCATCATCAATAAAAGTAACATAATAACGAGAGCCACTGAGAGATGATACCTGAGAAGGTCCCCATACATCTGTATGCACAAGCTCCAATTTTTCGCTCTTCTTTTCTTTTCCAACTCTGAGAAATCTGACTCTCTTTTGTTTTCCATAAATGCAATTTTCACAGAAATCCAAATCAACATTCTTCAAACCTGGCAACAAATTTCTTGAGTGAAGAATCTTCATTCCCTTCTCACTCATGTGTCCGAGCCTATGATGCCATAATGCTGCATCTGCTCCTTTGGAAGTTAAAGCATTAACAGAGTTAGAAATACTATTGCATAAATACAATGTACCAACCTTTTCACCTTTTGTTATTACCAGCGCTCCTCTGGTGACCTTCCAAGTTTTATCTGTGAAATTTGTCACACAACCTTCACTGCCTAACTGCCCTGTTGAAATCAGATTTTTCTTCAGATCTGGAACATGCCTTACCTCCTTTAGTAGCCATTGGTTTCCATTCTGTTGTTTTACAAGAAATTTACCCATTCCAACAATTTTGCAGGGTTTATCATCACCCAAACGAACTTGTCCAAAATCTCCTTGAACATAGTCATGAAAATATTTCTTATCAGGTGTGGCATGGAATGAAGCCCCTGAATCTACAACCCAAGAATCAGTAACATTTTCGAAAGAAAGAATCAAAGCATCTTGTAACACATCACCCGTCACATTTGCTTCATGATTTTTTTCTTGCTATGTGTCTCCTTCTCTTCCCTTCCGAGATCTACAGTATTTCTTTAGGTGTCCTCTCTTTCTGCAATTCCAGCACACTATCCCTGATCTGGACTTGGATCTACCTTTCCTTGATTTACTGCGATATCCCGAGCTCTTTCCTCTTTCCATTCTTCTTCCCCTAGACTCTGCACTCAAAGCATTACCTAATGTCTCACCGGAGCTTTTCCGTCGCATTTCCTCGCTAAGGATAGCACCAACAACATCATCAAACTTTAAAGTACTAGATCCAGAGACAGAGTTACTAATGGCCATTACTAAACCATTCCAACTCTCTAGCAATGAGCACAAGAATAACAAAGCTCTAACTTCATCATCAAAGTTTACCCCTACAGAACTTAACTGACTGGTAACTGTATTAAAATCATTTAAATGGTCTGCAACAGATCCACCTTCCGACATCTTCATATTAAATAATCGTTTCATAAGAAATACCTTGTTTGAGGCCGAGGGTTTTTCATATAGTTTTGCCAATGTCTGCATCAAACCCTCAGTTGTTGTTTCCTTCGAAATATTGAAGGCGACTGATGCCGCAAGGCACAACTGTACTATTCTGAGTGCCTTTCTATTGAGAATGTTCCATTCCGCGTCTGTCATGGTCGCCGACTTCTTTGTTTTTTCGCTCAATGGTAGGTACAGATGTTTCTGATACAGATAATATTCCATCTTCATCTTCCACAATGGGAAGTTTTGGCTATTAAATTTCTCGACCCTAAATTTACCATCTTCCACCATTGCTCCCACTCGAACCAGGAACCCTTGTTTCCTGCGCGTTTATCAGCCAAATAGACCTTCGACTCCGATACCAGTTGTTATAAAAATTAAATATTACAAAGCAATGCAACACATAAAATATGCGGAAAATAAAAGCACACAAAACAAATAAAACTAGAGAGACATGTATATCAGAGAGACATGTATATACGTGGTTCACCTGCTTGGGCGACATCCACTCCGAATGTGCCTGCTCCTTCCTTTCTATTATCCAACAAAAATGAAGAGACAAAACCTACAACAGATCCGTTGTAATATCCTCTGTTCTCTCTCACAGTCTCCCTATCTGTTTCCCGCTCAAAGAATACACATACAATACGCAGTCGCAATAAAATACCCTCATAAAAGCAAGGGGTTGCCTTCTAGGGAAAAAAACCCTAAAATAAACATAACTTCTACCATCAGATCATCTGCCTAATGAACGGCCCAGATTGGCTAGAAATTACTATACTTTTACAAGGCAATTTTATGCATCCTGCTTTAGCTTCAAGGCCATTTCTTGAAACTCTCAATTTAGTAAAATTTCAAAAGTGTTGCTCATTTCCGACTTCACGGCACGACAATTACTGCAGTTGGTTACTTCTTTTAAGGCAATAAATTCAAATGTTGTGATACAAAGTAAACAAGATAATCAGGCTCCACACCCAACATATGGTAAGATTTGTGATCAAGTTTTTTCTATTTTGATTGACCCTGGATCTAATTATAGTTATGTTAGTCCTTACTTGGTGGATAATTCTGGCCTGAATATAGAAGTGCATGCAGAGCCTTGATTAGTTAAGTTGGATATAGGTGCCAAGAAGAGAGTTCATCATTGGGTAATAGCTTGTGCATGTGAGTTGAATGGCATGTATACAACAACGCACTTGAACATATTACCGTTGGGGTCATATAGTATGTTATTGGGTATGGATTTTCTATATCTTCACGGGACCAAGGTAGATTTTTATGACAAGGCTATTGAGTGCTTGGATGAAAATAGGGAACAAAGAGAACTATAGGGTAAGAATAAAGCATCAGGTGGGATGGTTATAGCTATGAAAGCCAATCATAGTCATAGGAAAGAGTGTGTGTTATTTGTAGTGCACATTTCTAGTGAAAAATATGAGGAAGTTGGGGATACAAATGTTCTTAGAAGGTACCTAGTTCTACAACAATTTGAGGATGTATTTCCCACATATATTTTAGAGTTTCCACCTCACAGGGAAGTATACTTTTCTATTGAGTTAGTACCAGGAGTAGCGCCAACATCTAAGGCACCTTACAGGATGAGCACACCTAAGTTGGTAGAATTGAAGTTGAAATTGAAGGAAATTTTGGACAAGGGATACATTAGGCCAATTTTATCACCATGGGATGCACCAGTATTGTTTGTGAAGAAGAAATATGGTACTCTCACATTATGCATTTATTAGAGGCAGTTGAACAAAGTGGCCATCAAGAACAAGTATCCATTGTCGAGAATTGATGACTTGTTTGATTAGTTGAAGGGAGCAGCAATGTTCTCAAATATTGATCCGAGATTTGGATATCATCAAGTACCTATCAAATAAGATGAAATTCACAATACAACCTTCCAGAAAAGGTATGGGAATTATGAGTTTATTGTAGTTCCTTTCGGTTTGACTAATGCTCTTGCTACATTTATGTGCTTGATGAATAGTGTGTTGTGTCCTTATCTGGACAAGTTCATTATTATATTCATTGATGACATATTGGTATATTCTAAAAATGAGGAAGAGCATGTCGAACATTTAACAGTATTGTTGAGATTTCTAAGAGAGCATCAATTATGCTAATCTTAGCAAATGCATTTTATGTCAAACAAAGGTGCATTACTTGGGACATGTTGTTTCCAAGGAGGGAATCACAGTAGATCGAGAAAAGATAAGCGCCATCATGGAGTGGGTAACTCCTAGGAATGTGGATGAAGTAAGATCCTTCATGGCATTGGCAATTTATTACAGGAGGTTCATCAGGAAATTAACACTAATTGCTTGTCCTATTACATCATTTCAAAGGAAAGGTAATAAGTTTGAATGGATAGAGGAGTGTGAGGCCAATTTTGAGTAGCTTAAGTAGTTGTTGAAACATGCTCCAATGTTAAAAATCATAGATCCAGACAAAGAGTTTGTAGTATGTAAAAATTCTTACAAGAGAGGACTTGGTGGAGTCCTTATGCAGGATGGATAGGTGGTATGCTATGAGTCATGGAAACTAAATGAGAATTAGCAGAACTATCTGAAATGTGATCTTGAGTCAGAATAAATCATACATACATTGAAGATGTGGAGGCAATATCTTTTGGGTAGAATGTTTTTATTGATGAGTGATCACAGTGGATTGAGGTATTTTTTTGACCAATTGAATCTGAACACCAAGAAAGCTAGATGGTTGACCACGATCATTGATTTTAAATTCGATATTAGGTACATCAAAGGTAAAGAGAATAGGGTTTCATATGCTCTTAGCAGGAGGATACTCATGAATCACATAGCAACTATGAGCTCCTATGGGACAGATTTACAAGATAGGATCTTGCAAGCAGGTCAGTAAGATGACAAGTATATGGATATTGTGCAAAGGGTGCAGCAGAGTACAGGTACATGTATAGGTAGCAGTACATGTACAAGTACATGTGGTAATACAAGTACAGGTACAGGTAGTGGTATAGGTACAAGCCCACAAATAGCAAGGAGTAAAATAATTTTGTGCTGGAGAAGTTTCGTAAGGGTATATGGGGAAAAGAGTTGGGTAGAAAGAAGAAGTATTATGTTCAGGAATTCAACCCCACTTGTGATCTCCAACAAAAATAATACATTGGATCTAGCATTTCGTGGAGAGAAAAGGTTCTTATTGCTCAATTAAGAACTAACTCACATCAACTTCGGTGTGAAACGGGACGGTGGAAGAGAACTAAAGAAGATTGGGAAGAAAGGGTATGTAATTTTTGCACTTCCAGGGCAGTGGAATTAGAAAAACATTTCATTTTGGAATGTGACGCTTTCAGAGACATCTGGGACAGTTACCGTATTATGTTAGCATCAATTCTGTGGCATTGTCTTTTCAGTGATGGAACTGTTATAAGGTTGTGTCAGCTCATCATCAATTTTAGTAAGAAAAGGATTGAATTACAGAAGGAAAAAAACAAGGAATTTGGTGGTCCCATAAACTATTTTTAGTCTTGTGGACATTAAAATATCATTCATTCATTCATTCATTAGTCAAGATGCATTGACAAACACGACAACCCCGCGATTATTCCATTGGTCAAGGGGTGGGTCACTAAACAAGGTAAAATCTGGGATTTTTCACAATGTTGCACGATCAAAGGGAGAAAGGATGACAGGGTCAGTTGGCCTCACAAATAAAAGGCGGGAATATCTCATGTTTGTCGGAGTGGAGCCCATGTGACAACTCATCTAGTGGGTCAGATTCCATAAGTTAAGACAAAGGGAAACTCGTAGTTGTGTGAGAGATAACATGGGGATGGGGAAAGATGGCTTCCATGTAACCCTGGGATGCATTGTGATTGGTGTAGGGAGGACCCACCTTCCAAACCTATCTATATTTCAACCCCAAATCATTCGCAATAACTTTCAAGAAATGGAGCAGGGTGATTCAGCACAAATGTTATGGCAGTACCACGATTGTTCACCAATTGGGAGAAAAATAGTGTTGAGGTATGGTCCACTGTGTAGAAAAACTACCAGCGGGATTCAATCTAATCTTATAATATACTAAAACAAGATATAATCCTTCCTAAAATTTGTGGAAACAAAACACAATCGCACAATCACATATAAGCAAGAGAAAGAAAGTATCTAAGGAAATAAACTGCCCAAAAACCCTGCTATCTCTATATTTCATATGGTCAAGATCATGAAACAATACAATGTTATTCCTCACACTGAGAAACCCCTACACTCTGCTGACTATATCACTCTGATCCTGCTCGAATTTGTCTTGCAATCTAAGAAAAATCGGTCAAGTATTTATCCTCTTGCTTGCCATTGCTTGCCCAACCTTCCTTACACATTCTTTGGCTAATTGAGCCCCAATTAATTAGGAAATTATCAACTAATGATTTCACAATCCTTCAAGGCCTTCTCGATGACCTCATGCGTGACTTATATAATTTTCTAATAGTACAACTGATAGATATCTTCCCTTTAACCTCTGTCTCAACCAGGTCTTCCTTAGAACTGACATGCAACAACTATTTATATTGAATTATCAGTTAATTGATTGATCACTATTTGTTAATTAAATCAGATTTAATTCACTGGACTTGTCTCTAGCTCATCACAAAATTAGAACTAGTTAAACTAATTTTAACTCAATTAATTGAGTTAACTAATTACAACTCACAAATAATTATATTTGGACCCCCTAAAAATAGAAAACCCCTTTGCATGCATCCTCTTAGACCTCTAACTTGAATTTCCTAAGCTAACTAAGTCTTCATGACTCAGTTAACTAATACAAGTTGTCATGAGATGAAATTACAACTTTTATTTTAATTTAATTAAGGGAAGATTAAACCAAAAGCCTCATATGGTAGCCATTTCTGGGTTCCATTTTCTAGATTTCATTTCTAGATGCCAATTTCATGGTTTCTTGTTGCAAATTTAAACAAACTGGACATGCAGTGAAGAAGCCATATCCTAAAAGCGTTGATTAGTAAATTAAAGGGCAAAAATAATATACGTTCCAGGAGGAAGTATGCAGGATGACGAAATTCAATTTGTATTGGCATAGTGTGCACCCCGATTGGTGGGAGGAGATCCCACTTGACAAGTCATCTCAACGAAATGGCCTCGAAATTATTAATAGGCCCTAGCAGGTAACAATGGAGCATGCATAGGAATTGTTGGGATGGGGAAAACAAGATGGCATGTCTCAAAGGGTCATCCCGAAGGCATAAGGAGAGCTAGAGTGAAAGTGTTGGGACAAAGTGGTTATTTTTTGGTTGTTGGATTCTGTCGAGCATAGCAGGACCCTTTGGGAGTGGGAGCATGATATATATATATATTTGATGCATTTAAACCCAAGCACGGGAATTGATAATTAAAATGAATAAGGAAAAAAAAAATTTATTATCCCATTCCTCTAATCATACTTGGAGAGTTGGGTAAGCAGATAGCCTCCCCAATGGTAAGCAATTGGACTAGCATTTATACAAATAATCCTTCTATGTGCCTTCGATATTCTATCCCATTATTGCTTCAATTTTTAATGGATCCATTTTTGTTCCTTCTACAAATTATATTCCCCAAATAATGAATATGTTTCTGATAAAATAAACATTTGTATAATGTAGCACAAATTCGATGCTCCCTTAGCACTTGTAGTACTAAATTCAAGTGTTATTCATGCTCTATAATTTTGGGTAAATAAAAATTTCACCATGGAGCATGATGGAAAAATTATCAAAATACAACCCAAAGATCCCATTCATCAAGCACATGAAACTAGATGGTTCAATTTTCAAATCAAATATCACTGCTTGTTGGGCGCAGCCCAACTTGTCCTTGATTTTGACCAATAATTTTCACTTTGAGGAGCGGAGCACAAAATATACCGCACAGCAAAGCCTTGTGTATATATTGCACGGTATCTTCGGGGCTTCGGGTGGGTCGAAGCCCCTCCATTTTGTAACGATTTTGGGTTAGATTTTCTTGTTTTATGGAGCCCATGGTATTTGTACCATGGTTTTGTAATGATGTAATACTATATAAAGGGATATAATTATATGTTAGAACATATACTGATTGTAAGTTCTATGGTTACGGGCTAGTTTTGTATATGTCTTTTGTAGTGAAGGAAAGGCTATGCAGCTGAGTGCGCAGAGATCTTGGAAGAGTCTGCAGCTTACTGCAAAACACCTATAGCTATGTGTGCAGGTCGGGGAATTGAATGTACTTAAAAGATCCATCATAATAAAGAAGAATAATTTTTGTGAAGATATTATGTATTCTTATGTGTTACTTGTTTATTTGTTTAATATCAGTTGCTGCAAAGTAGTTGTTACATTTGTGTGTTACGACAGTGCAATTTATGTTCTATTGAATGTGGCGAAGTAAATAAAGGGTTTAATACAGTGCATAAAGTTTATTTATGTTAAAATATAATATAATAATAGTAGATTGGCCACATTGATCAGTCCCTCAAGGTTGTATAAACCTGGTTCTACAACCACCCATAGTCACCTCAGGTGAGACTGTGATATGCTTGCAGGTCATTTCTGAAAGGGTCAGTGATCAAGGGTTTTGTTGGTGCACGGCATATATCGAACCTGGGTCAAGCCCAAACGAGCCAAAAAATGGTTTTGTGGTCAATATTGGGATATGTTTGAGGGACATGTGGATGGCACTCGTCGAAGAAGGAAATTCAAGATTGGATAGGCCAGAAGGAGCAAGAATTTGTATATCAAGAGAACGGAAATCCATGCTTGACATCTGAAGCTTGGTTGCAAAGGTATATTTTCATATAACAGTACGAAATTTTCTTTGGATCATTCCCTCATGAATTATATGAGTGGGTATCGAGGTTGACTGAAAGGAAGGATTGCTTTAGGAACGAAGAACCTACAGCGTGGACTCCTGAGCTGATACAACGACTCAAGAGTATTAACAATAAGATTTTAAGGATTTTCGATTTTTGGATTGATAGCATCTTAGGAGGTTTCATTACTGAGTTCGTAGTAGACTTGAATTTTTCCTACAACAAAGCAAAGCAAAGATTTTTCAAAGGACCGCAAGGTAAGTATTTGAGTTCTTTGAAATTGTGGATTAAGATGCTTTTGTGTAAAAAGGGAATTTTGCAGATGAAATCAGACTTTTAGCTTACTTATGTTGGAGCAAGAAGTAAATCTGAGCAAGAAATCGGTCCAATGCGAAGTGGAAAAAGGTATAGAGTGTTCAGATTCAACAAGATGATGAGCTTAGTAAAAAGAATCACCTTCACTAAGTGGGCCCGCAGGATATTTTTGGCGCAAAGTCTATTTTTAGACTATGTCTATTTTTAGACATGTCGATCATATTCTATGAGTTGCAGGATGCTATTTGTGGATGGTTGGTCAAGTTGGAAAAATAGATGGACTTCTCTTTTTAGACATATTGGGCGGAATCTATTTTTAGACTACTAGTCTAAAAATAGATATGTCGAATATTATTAGCTCTTAATAATATTTGGACTCTAAACATTATCTTATTCTCTTGGAGCACTTCAGTTAAGTGCACAAATGTGGCACAATACCTGATAGAAGGAATTACACTATTCCTAAGGGTTTACTGGAGCTAATTCATGGAGGACTTCAGTTAGAACTCATGTGATAGAGTTTGGTGGAGTTGGAGAAGTAGTTGGTGGAGTCGAATTTAATTTAACTCAATTAGACTCAGTTGAGCTAGTTGTATCTAGTCTAACTGATTGATACACTAGTGAGAGTGGAGTGAATTAATTAGTTAATTAATTCACTAAATAATAACTCATTAATCAACTGAAGAATACATCGGTTAACTACAGTGCATGGCAGTTTCAGTGGAGACCAGTGGAGAGATAGGTGAAAGAGCAAGTGTGACTATCAGTTGTGACTATAGTGATGCATTGATTGCATCCAACACTCATTGGAGATGCCAATGAGGATTACGTGAGCAAGGCTGGAGAAATCCGAGTTCATTCAGAGCCATTCTTCAGCAGGGATTGCACAGTAGAGGCAGGCTAGCAGGTGGCAAAGATCGGTGCATGGATTTGCAAGATCGAGCTTGATTAGTGTGTAGTGATTGTATTGTACCGAGAGTTTGATATGATCAGCTTTGTATGAGGATTGTTACATGATCTCTATGGCATATATTATATACAGATGGTTTGGGTTTTCAGCTTCAGGCTTTCCCATTAAACAATTGTGTTAATGTGTGTGAATTTTTATTGTTTCATGTGTGCATTGCAATCTTGATTTAATTTCCGCAGATGATCCATGGTGGAATAGATTCTGTATTTTGCATGAAGTTAAAATAGTGTGAGATCAGGAGAATCTTGGACATATAACACATAAGTTATATAATTTATACATAGATTAGATACCAGAAATCGATATTGCGAAGGAGATCTAAAGATCTTTAGAGAGACTCATTATAACCCTCTACTGAGTGAATCTAAAGGTGAAAAGGAAGAAAAGTATCAAGAGAACTCCCAGGAAACTCCACAGTATACCCCCTTCTAGCCTGAAAGTTTGTTGAAGCCATAATCCAGTAGTAGTAAGGGTGTTTCAGGTCTCCCTACTCCCCCTACCCCTCCTACCCCCCATCCCCCTTCCCATCCCTCTCCCCCTTATACCCCAAAAATAGGTATGGATGTTGATGACATTAAGCTAATTTTTTTCAGAGGAACTAGGTTAGAGCAGCCATAACAGTTTTGGTTTCTAGCTGAAGCTATATGGATAACAAAGTAATCAATGAAGAGGATATAAATAAGGCGCAACTCATTACAACGTTGCGAAATAGAGCGTTGACATGGTACATGAAGTATTAAACCACTCATAATGGTAAATTTGCAGATATTAAGCAAGTGCCGCTAAAGGAGTTCAAGAAGTCGAAGTCTCAATAACAGTGCATTACTGAGTTAAAGGAGATCAAACAGAAATTCAATGAGTTTGTTTTGGAGCTTGATTGAATGTTTAAGGTGTTATTGGATCAAGTGAGCTTCAACATAACCCCAGAGCAACATAAATAATGGTTTATAGTTGTGTTGTTGCCACATATCAGGTTTCCATTAACGCAACAGAAGATAACAACTCAAGTCGAAGCTTTGGAAAGTGAAATGAAGTTGGAAGCCTCGCCTATAGGGGACACTAATGCAGGTATGCAGTAGATTGAGAGTCATCTGGAAAACTTGACGTTGAAATTGTAGGATATCAATAAGGGAAAAGAAGTTAGATAAGAATTGTGGTGTACCAAATGCAAATCAGAGGGTCATTTTAAGGAACATTGCCCTCTTTTCAGAGACTACATGGCTAGTGCAGCACCTAATCCCTTGAATGTTGGATCCAGTTAGTGGTGCAATATATGCAGGACAAGAGGCCAACATTGCTCTGAATATTGTTATTTGTTGCATAAATATGTGAAAACCCCAATAAATATATTTTGCAACTTTTGTAAGTTAGTAGGATATCATGAGAATAATTTTTGAAGTTATGACCTGATGATAGATCGCGGTGATGATACTTACAGAATGCAAGCAGAAGAGTGTGCACATGAACCTAGATGAAAGCGTGGTGGTCGAGGAGGTTATCAAATAAGAGGTCGAGGAGATGGAGCTGGTCGATGAAGAGGACAAGTAATTTTCTATAACTACGTCTAGGCAGGACATTTTGCAAGAGACTTCCAGAATCCTACCACGACATGCAAGTATTGCAAATATTTTGATCATTTAATTGAAGAATGTCTTGTACTTACGAAAAAAATGGAAGAGAAAATAAACCAGCAGCCCACATAGAACATCCAAATGATGAATGTTGAAAGAAGGATTGATGAAACTTGTGTTAATATTATCACTAGAAGTGGACCTGTGACTAGATGTGATAAAGAAGATGGAAAGAAGGAATTTGAAAATCTAGGTGCATGGGTTAGAAAGAATGCGGAGAAATTTCATGTTTTTTATGTTCATAAATAAAGGAAGGTGTTTATAGAAGTGAAGTGAATTTTTATGGATGCAGGAGCTTTGACTTCAATGGCACAACCAGGACCTAGTAACTACTACATGATAGTAGTTTTGACACAAAACCAAGCAGTAACGCAGGATCAAGCTCTGAAAAAAACTTCAACAGATCAAGCAAGTAATTTGAGATATTTTCTACAAACTTGTATGAAGTTGTTAAGAGATAAAAAGGTTTTAGAAGGGATTCAGGAATTGATAAATGCATGTGCATCAAAAGAGACACCGCAAAGTGAAGTGCGCACAGTTAATAATGTACATCGATAGAAGAGAACTGGAAAATAGATGATACTTAGTGTGCAGATTGGAGAATCTGAAATGGATCAAGTTATTCTGGTGATTTGAAAAAATATACATGGGAAATAATGGGTAATTCGAAGCTACAATGGTCAAATATTCAGTTAATACTAGAAAATGAGAAAAATATCTTTCCTATGGGAAGATTATCAAGTGTCATAGTAGATATTGAAGGAGTTCGCACCATTGCCGATTTTGAAGTAATAGAAATTGTTGATGTCACTAATCCTTATCCTTCTTTGCTTGGAGTTGATTTTGAAATTGACAATCTAGCCATCATCAATATAAAGAAGAGGTAAATCATATTTGAAGGAAGCAATATGAGGGTGATTGTTCCTTTAGGTCCATCAGAAGGAGTAATATATATAGATCCAGTGAGAGAAGAATACATCGCAACAGACATTGATAAAACATATCAATTGACAACCAATGAAAAATATTATATTAACCCTACTACAAATGGCAAGTTGAGTTGGGATCATGATAGTACCTGCACATTAGATTCAAAAGAAGAACTGGATAATCAGAAAAACAAATTTCAAGAAATATCCACAAATCATTGTGCCAGAATAACAAAATTAGTTTGATGTATGACATCGGAGGTATGTAGCCTAACTAATTATGATGGTTTGGGTATTCTAAAAAAATTTATTAATGATTATGAAGAGAAGGTACTAGAATATCAAATATTTCTAGCTTTTGATATAACCCTAAGATCTACTCCCTCTAGATGGTGGGGCACACACAAGAAAAATATAGGATATTGGAAGGCATGTCAAAGATTAATGTGGATTAGGTTTGGACAAGTGTAAATAAAAATTCAAGGGAAATATGATGGTGAAACTAACCCAAGAAATCATATCCAATGATGCACTACAGTATGGAGGGAGATTCCATAGCATGAATGGGTACATGGATTTATTCACACATTGGAGACAATTCCTATGAATTGGTACCTGGAAACAGAGTTGCGACATGGTACTATGAACTGGGTAGACTTGGTTGATGGGTTTATACTAACATTCAGCTTTGAGTATGAATGTACATGCATAGATTCGGCCCTACAGATGGTAAAAGATAAGATCTTTGAAGAAGTATCTACACTGACATGGAAGCAACCTAATTGGGATGCGCATATGGAGTATGCACTAGAATGTTATAATATTACTGCAGAAGAAGAATAAGACCCCTGAAACATCGACATAGTAGAAACAGAAGCAAACTGCAAAGTGCATGGACCAAAGATAGAGATGTCACATACCAGACAACCATTGAAGACCAAGAAGGTGAAAGGATCAGAAGAAGAGCCTAATTTTGCAACAATAGGAGATTACTGAGACGAGGAGACAGTCAAAAAAGTCACAGAATTAATGCATGAATATCAAGAACTGTTTCCCACTAAATTTTCAAATGTGAAGGGAATATTAGGAGATTTGGGAGTCATGAAGATTCCCCTAAAGCCTGATGTGAAGCTAGTCAATTAGAGACCTTATATGTTGAACCCAAAGTACAAGGATAAAGTGATGCTATAAATGGATAAGATGATAATAGCAGGGATTAGTGAACCTTGTTAAACAACGCATGGTAAATGATCAAGTAAACACACAAGGGAAAAGATAAGCGTGAACTATTTTATTATTCACCATAGATGTACATTTATATTACATTGGTGTGACTCTTGGATTCCACATTCCAAGGTCTCTTGGACTCCTTTGTGACTGTTCGTCTTCCACACCTACCCATAGAGGATTAATTGTCCAACATTCCCCCCCTTAATCTGAAGGGGTATGTGTGAGTCCAAGAAGAGAGTTTTAATACAAATCTGCAAAGTATGCATGGAAGCACTTAGGCTAAATCATCTCTCTGAAATGTGGGCATAAAGAGGTGGTTTAAGGATGAACACCAACACTACAACGCTTAGTGCAGTTCCTGGAACTCTTCCAAATCTGGCAAGAAGCTGAGGGCTTCTGCTAGAGGAAGTGTCCCTCATATTTGAAGAGGGATACCTTCAACCTATAAGAAGGGAGGTCTAAAACCTATGATGGTTTAAGGATGACCACCAACACTGGAATGCTTAATGCATTTCCTCGAACTCTTCCAAAACTGGCAAGAATCTGAAGTCTTCTGCTAGAGGAAGTTCTCGAATTATTTGAAGAGGAAGAAAATCAACCTTGCATAGATGGTTTAAGGTTTTCCACCAACCAAAGGAATTCTCATGGGCATCCGTGTCTCTGACTACAAATCTGAATCTGGAATAAGAGATTGTGGCTCTGGCTCGCTTGAAGTGTTGTGTCATTGGCTACAACTCTAAATCTAGAATGAGAGATTGTGGCTCAAGCTCGCTTGAACTGCTATGTCTCTGGCTACAACTCTGAATATGGAATGACAGGTTGTGGCTCAGGCTCGTTTGATGTGACTTTGAAGCTTGTAGATGACCACCATTTTCCCCCCTGTCAAGTACAAAGTGATATAATGGCGAAAAATCAACTGCAAGATTGTTCAATATTCAAGAACAAGTTCTGACATGTGACTTAAACATATTCTTGGTTGTTGATGCCCATTACAACGAAGCGATCCATCCAATATGAATCTTTGTTCTTGCAGGAGGCTTCTTTCTGAAGCATATGTGTAAAGAATGGGTGTACCGACCACAGTTATTTCATGGGTGAAGATCGAAACAGTGATCTTTCATATGGTCAACACAATCACAGTGTTGGAATTTTTCAATCTATTGTTGTTGCTTTGGAAGAGGAGAAGGATCTAGAATAGCTGAAGGTGAACTATCATGAAGAAATTAGGCACTCTGAAATTTGATGGGCTTGGAGTAGTCTGAAATATGAAAGGATAGCTCCTTGTCATATCCAAGACCAGTTTTTTGCTTGTTATGGATAAGATCTTCCCAAGGTCTGATGATGGGCTTTGGAGGTAGACCTCGAGCTTCTGCATCTGCATACAAATCTGCTTTTGAACTAGGCACTGAATTTGAATCGACTGCAACATTATTGACTTGCTGTTTATGGGAGTTTGTTTCAATTTTCTGAACAGAAACAAGTTCAGAATGATGACTCCACTGTTGTAATTCTGCTTGCTGAAGCTGAGATTCAAGCTACAAACATTCAATCTTCTCATGTGCATTTTGCAAACAAGACTTAATGTCAGAAAGATAAGCTTTATTGATTCTTAGTGTGTCATTATTAGAGGAATGTATCAGGGTTTTTAAGAACTCTAATACTTCACCAATTCGAGCCATTTATAAAAGAATTATAGACTGCTGATAAGAACTATCTTCGACACCCTTCTATTAAAAATATCAATTCAGTTTAATATGCACAGAATTATATGCCAATACTATGTCTGCACACATTGAGGAGACACTGACACAGGGAAGTCAACAAAGTTTAAGCATCACTCAACCATATGAATTCTGAGGAGACTAGCTTAACACACATACCAACTCCAATACAACACTCACAAAAACTGACCATCAAAGCTGACGAAGTTGCTTCAAACCAGAGGGACCGACCATAAATTTCATGAAACAAAACCAAGAGTCATAATGAACTATTTTATACAACGCAAGATTGTTTTAATTCCCTTTGACCTTCAAAATTTAGCAAGCATAAGAAGGGACATCGCAATACATTCAATGCAAGTGACAATGTTCAATAGAATATGTCCTTGAAACGAAATCCAACCTTCAAACAATTCCTCAACGTTCGGCGTAGTAATACACCATCGACTGCACTATGCTCCCTCAGCGGAATCTCCCACGTCCCTGACTGCAAGCCTCCTCTTCCAATTCTGTCATACCTAATTTTTATGTCAATTATTCCTCACAAATCGGCTCCTGTTGCTGCTACTGCGAATTCTAGGCGTCAAACACGTCGAGAAATTTTCACAAATTTGGGGAAAACGACGGAAACAAATTCCTATGAAGCAAGGAATTCAAGAACACCTTAAACTCAACAATGGTGAGCACCATAAATACATAATAATAGAGACCATCAATAAATTTATGAAGTGGTTTGATTCCCTCAAGGGAATTACATGTAATGGATTCCAATCGTCACATAGGAGGACTTTGGAGGGGCTTGCGAAGGTGGAAGGCCAACAGAGAGGAATGCCCCAGTGGGAGGGGTGAGGGAGGGGAGTGGAGGAGTTGGCAGCGGGAACGGGGAGCACAGCGAGGGAGGAGGGGAGAGGGAGGGAGGGAGCCAGGAGGGGAAGTGGGAACACAGAGGTGAAAGGGTGTGAGGCACTAGGAGTGGAGCTATCGTGGACGTGAAGCAGTGGGCGGGGAGGTGAGTGGAGGAAGTGAGGGGTTGGGAGGGTTGCACAAGGGAGGCTGAGAGCATAGAGAGAAGAGTGTGGAGTGAGCCAGCGGAGGGAGAGCGAGGCGACAGGAGGGAAGGCAGGCCTGTGAAGGGACGTGGTGAGCGGGAGCAACGGGAGGAGAGGTAACTGTGCAGAGAAGTTGTGGAGAGCCATGATAGCAGAGAGGCGAGAAGCGAAGGGAGGTGGGAGCACTGAGGGAGGGAGCCACAGAGTGGGAGAATGGGAAAATGTTACAACCAGAATTTAATTGAAAATGCTGAATTGCAATTGATTTTTAATGGAGGAGCTAAGAATCGGTTGAGCACCACCTGTACCTGATCGAGAAAAATCCCATGGTGGGAAATGACTCCGACCTCCCATATGCCTGCAAGTTCTCCGTCCTAGGAAACACAGGGTTTGTCTACTCCGTGTGACTCAGCCTCAGGCCCTCCTGTACATGCCCTCTCTTACTATGGTTATTGCGCCCCTGTCCAGCATTTTTTTCTCACCAACTTTTCAGGAAAATCGATTTTCAAGACAGAATCTTAAAGTGAAACGATTGAGTGGAGGGGTGAGAAGTGATGGGGTTGTGGAAGAGTTTTGCACAGTGGGAAGGAGTTGAAGTGTCCATGGAATTGAAAGGGGTGTTGAGGCTACAAGTAATGTGCAGAGAGGGAGCGATGGGAGCCGACATGGAGGGAGGCCTGAACAGTGTGGAGGAGACCACGGTGGAGATAATTTGGAGTTTCACCAATGTCGATGATCACAGGAATTTGAGATCATTCATGGCTTGTGATCTCTTGAGATGCCTCTCAGAATCTAGTGTGGAAAGTCTAGATTCTCGAGTTGTATATGTTCTACAATATCTAGTCAATTCAGTAGGGGAGAGGCAGGGAGGGATTGGGCTTCTCGCTGGAATTAGGCTCGGTCTCTAGCTTCAATATTGCATGCCATCCAATTACAAATATTCCCAGAATGAAATAAATACGCCTAAACTAAAATATGTTAATTCCAAATCTCTGCTAAAAACAATTCAATGCATGTAGCAAGAGATAGGAATTCGCCTTATTCGTGAAGGAAGAAAAAATTTCTCGCCTTTGGAGGGGCGCAATCGAGTCTTGGGATGGAGAACCTTTTGCAGCGGATCATTGACCATGCCACTAAATTTGGTGGTGACAGAGGGACCTTCGGCTAAAATTTCAAAGGGGTGCTACTTTTGTATGTCGAGGAGGGGTAACACAAAAAAATTTTATGGATGTAACAGTCAACCTTCAACGTTTCAGGTTGTCAGGTGCGTTAGGTAGTAAGGATAGTGAAAATTCTCTAAGAAATGTTAGATATGAAAAGTCATATGTTATATGGGGTATTTATAAGGCAGACTGCAGAAATGACATTTACAGAAATGGCATAATGTTAGCCAAAATTAGATAGCATAGGAATATCTTGCACATTGGTTTTCAAAGGCCACATATCATGGCTCTGATACCATGTTAAACACACGCATGGTAAATGAGCAAGTAAACACACAAGGGAAAAGATAAGCGTGAGTTATTTTATTATTCACCATATATGTACATTAATATTACATTGGTCTGACTCTTGGATTCCACATTCCAAGGTCACTTGGACTCCTTTGTGACTGTTCGCCTTCCACACCTACCCATAGAGGATTAGGTGTCCAAGAAACCTGTCGAAGAGTAAGAATGGGTAAGTCCTATGGTGGTGTAGGAAAAGAAGACAAAAGGAGAAATCAAAATATGTGTGGACCTAAGGAATTTGAACGATGCATGATTACACGATCCTTTTCCCACCCCTTTCATAGGTTAAGTATTGGATAATGTAGGAGGTCAAGAAGCCTATTCATTTACAGGTGGATTTTCAGGATATCGTCAGATCAGAATTGCACCTAAAGATCGACACAAGACCAACTTTGCTACAGAATGGAGCTCATATCAGTATACAATGATGCCTTTTGGGTTGAATAATGCCCCTTCTATATTTTCCAGAGTAATGGTCGCAAATTTTGAGTACATTCACAAGTTTTTGGAGGTATAATTTGATGATTGGACAGTATTTGGATTGTTGAACAAACATGTTGGGAGATTAAGGCTTATGCTTGACACTTGTAGACAACATCAGATCTCTTTGAATCTGAAGAAGTGAAAATTTTGTATTCCTTTTGGTATATTGTTGGGACATGTGGTTTGCAAGCAAGGACTCATGGTGGACCTTGTGAATATTGTTTTCATTGTAAACTTGGATCCACCTATTAAGACAATCAAACAACTGCACACTACATTGGGACATACATGAAACTAAGCTAATGGAGAAATTTCTGAAGAAAGATGTGACTTTTCAGTGGGATGAAGAATGCCAGAAGAGCCTCGACATACTAAAAGAGAAGATGGTAATTTTTCCTATTCTAGTATTCCCTGACTAGAATAATGAATTACATGTCCATTTCAATGCTTCTTGCATCGCCTTAGGAGTGGTATTTGCACAGCCTGGTGAAGGAGAAATTGACCATCCTACAGCTTTTGCAAGTAGGAAGTTGTCTACAGCTGAGAATAATTACACTACCACGGAAAGGGAAGGTCTATCTATGGTGTATGCTCTGCAAAAAATTAGACATTATTTGTTGGGATCACATTTTAAGAGGTTTACAGATCATTCTCCATTGAAATACTTGGTCAATAAGTATGTCCTAGGAGGGAATATTTTAATATGGTTATTGCTATTTCAAGAGTATGACTTTGAAGTTGTTGTTAAACCAAGAAAATTGAATTCATGACCTAACCATATGTCAAGATTGTAAACAAGAGAAGGAACAACTAGCATAGAAGACAATCTCCCTGATGTGTAGTTATTTGCAATAAAAGTAGCATATGACAACTTTGCAAACATTATTAACTTTTTGACCATAAGGATGGATCCTTCATAATATACTACGCAACAGAAGAAACAATTGGTGGTTAAGGTAGTTAACGTTTCATTAATAGTAGGACAATTATATAACATGGGACCAAATGCGATACTCCGTAGATATGTCCCATAAGATGAAATATTGATGATTCTAGTAGAATATCATGGAGGCGCAGCTGGTGGAAATTATGTATAAAAGGATATTGCACAAAATATCTTACGAGCAGGATTGTGGTGGCCCACATTACATAAGGATGAAAAGGAACATTCTAGAGCATGTGATGTATGTCAAAGAATAGGGAATCCCTCTAGAAGAGATGAGATGCCATTAGTTCCACAAGTGTCATTGTAGTCTTTTGACAAATGGACTATTGATTTTTTTGGACCTATCAACCCACCTGGAAAGAAGACTGGTGCGGGGTAAATAATAACTGTGACTAATTATCTGACAAGATGGTCTGAAGCACAACCAGTAAGGAACTGCAATGCACACATTGTAGCAAATATTATCTTTAACTATATACTATCTAGATTTGGGTGATTGAAGATATTGATGAGTGACCAAGGCTCACATTGGTGATAGAATTGGGAGTTCCAAGTTTATCACCAGAAGAGTAATCCTTATCACCCTCAGGCCAATGGGAGAGTGGAGGTATTTAATAAGATTTTGGAGACTGCACTCACTAAAGTATGAAATTTCAATAAGGATGACTAGGATCTCATAATTGCAGTGGTGTTATGGGATTACAGGACCACATGTAAGAAGTTGACATATTTGTAGCAGGATTCCATCAGCAGGTGAAGAAAGAAATAGAGAAGGCTTGGCTTGATAGACATATCAAACAGAAGAAGTTCAAGGTGGGAGACCTTGTTCTCCTCTATGACAGTAAGTTTCTAAAATTTCCAGGAAAACTCAAAATGTATTGGTTGGGCCCATATATTATAAATAAATTACTGATGGAGGTGTAGTTCAATTGGAAAAGATGAAGTTGTACTAAGACGACCCTGCCTCTACATCTTCACACTAAAGAATAAAAAGGAGAAAATTATTAATTCCACTTTCAGTTGAAAGTTGGGAGTGGACTATAAACTACCGTGAGAAAGAGAGCTTCGACAAAGGAAATTTATTCACTACAGTTTGGATTATGTTAGAGTTCGCAGGAGCTGCGACGTAAGAATTTATTTCGCCATAGTATAGTGTGCGTCGAAGTTCGTCAGAAGAATATGACCATTAAAAGGGAAATTGGTCATTCGAGGATCAGAAAGTCGCATTTATGGATACATGACAAAAAGGCTCAGTGAAGGAAAGGCACTTCAGAAGCAGATCGAAAAACTCATAAAGGAAGAGAAAATTTTGGCAGAGAGAACTCAACCATGGCAGGATGAGGCTCTCTGGTTGTCGTAGCAGGTGTACAGGAAGTTCCAGGAGCTTCAAAAATAGGTAGAGGTAGCTCTAAATAATACTGAAGGACTATTCACGGAGACATTATTGGAAGAATTCTACATTCAGGAGAAGAAGGTCGTAGAGGTGCTACAAAATTTCAACAATGCCTACAATAGCATAGTAACAAATATCAAGGGGAAAACCAGTTAAGTGACTTGGGACGAGTCACATGTGAGTGTTAGGGGCTTGTTGGGTGCAGTCCATCCTGGCCTCGATTTTGAAAAAGTCTCCACGCTTTGAGGAGCGAAGCACGAAGTATACTGCACAGCAAAGCATTGTGGATATACCGCATGGTATCTTAGGGGCTTCGGGGTGGGTTGAAGCCCCTCCTTTTTGTAACGGGTTTGGGTTACATTTTCTTGTTTTATTGAGCCCATGGTATTTGGACCATGATTTTGTAATGATGTAATACTATATAAATGGATGTAATGATATGTTATAACATATATCGATTGTAAGTTCTGTGGTTACATGCTAGTTTTGTATTTGTCTTTTGTGGCGAAGGAAAGGATCTACAACTAAGTGCACAGAGACCTTGGAAGAGTCTGCAGCTTAGTGCGTAGACCACCTGTAGCTGTGTGCACATGTCGGGGAGCTGAATGTACTTCAAATATACAACATAATAAATAAGAATAATTTTTGTGAAGACATTGTTTGTTCTTATGTTTTTCTTGTCTATTTTCTTAATATCAGTTTTTGTGAAGTAGTTTTTATATTGTGTGATATGCAGTGCAGTTTATGTTCTATTGAATGTGTAATATTCCAAATTTTACATCTGTTTATTGGAATATTAGAGTTATTACTCATTTTACATAAGTAAATAAATGGGTGGAGGGACCCATAACCCCTTAAGATGAATAGATCCACTCCTAAGAGTGTGAACATGGTTAACTAGTTGTTAGATCTACATCATGGAATAGTGGAGAAGCTTATTAATGAACTAAGAATGGATATTAAACATCATTAATAAGAAATAACATGGAGAGATGAATGAATCAAATAAAATCTAGGAGGAATCAAAGTAAGATCATAGAGAAAGAAATGGTGAGATGATGGAGGAAGTGGTGCATTAGTGCACACATGATGGAGAGGGTGAACATTAAATGCAAAGATCATGGAGAGACAGCACAATCAACATGGAGACCTATGTCCACATGTACAGTGTAGTTATGAGGTGGGAAAAGGAATGGGAAGGCTCGCAATCTCTATAATGAAGATGAAGGAAACATTGGAGGTAGGCTTTGTATTATTGATTTGAGATCTGTTTAGATCTAGATCTGTCATTTGACATTTCTATGCACACTTATGTTGTTTAGCTAAGTTTGCAGTGTTTTTTAGCATGTGTTTCCAAGAAAAAATCCCACCCTTACCCACGGGGTACTTTGAGTGCCTACTCTTGGAAGGTTGTTTTGAGCTGCCATTCATCATCAGGCATTGGTTCCACATTTTTCCTATTTTTTGTAGCCCATACATCTTTAGAAATAACACAAATTAGCATCAAGGTTTGAGAGGAGGAGGTAGTTCTTCAGTATTTCAGCTATGGAACTGGTAAAGGATTCATCCTATCACCTTGAGCTTCAATTTTAGCCTTCCAGCACTTCAGATCTATATCAGGCATCAGGCCATACATATCAGACCTCCATGCAGCAGTAGTCCCATCAAGGATTGCGCAATCTAGTCTCGCAGATCTAGTGGAGGAGGGATGTTTCCAGTACTTCAGCTAGAAATCCAGTGAGGGATCTTCCCCTAACTTTTTATGTATTATTTCCATCATTCTTGAGCTGAGTAGACATATTTTGCAGTAGGCATCAGTCTCTCCCTCCCATACAGCGTATTTTTTCCAATTTTTGTGTAGGTAGTCGTTGTGATCTTGAGAGGAGGAATAAGAAGCTAGATCTCAAACTTCTAGCTTGGAGATCTAAAGGAGGGATCGGCCCTCATGCATAGATCTTATCTACAACCATCTTACATCATTTTATGCTTCAGATCTTCATAACCCAACAGTTAAGGGATCAAGCCCTAGGAGGGTGAATTTCTGATCTTCTTAGATCTGGATTTCCTTTCTGGGTTATCTTGGGTTTCCATCATAGTGCCTGGATATGAAATCGTGGCATCATTAGAGATGCAGAGCACCATAGATCTAGACTTTCCCTTTCAGCCAACAGCTGTAAGATCATCATCATCTGAAGGGAGAGCGCAGTATTCAACTTTTAACAGCTCCAGTTACGCAATGCCTACTTTGGCATGTTTTCAGGGTCATTCTAGGCCACTTTCTTGGCTTGAGTGCTTCTATTTTATGCAATGTTGTATCTATTATTCGTCTCCACATAATAAAATGGCTCACCTATTCTTTCTATATCTGTTTTGATCATAACTTATGTTTACATAATATGTTGTTTCAAATATTGTGTTTGTGTATTACAACATTCTCCCTTTTGGGATATTACAGTGGTATCAGAGCATGATCTATGGTTCAGCTTGTGGAAATTCTTGAAAACATAAGAAAAGAATATAATAGAGATCTGTAACTAATGGAGGGATTAAATTTTGATGCATATCTCTTTATAACTATGAATGATCTCTCCAAGGAGATCAATGAAATGAAGAGAGAAAGGCAAAGAGAAACCTCAAGAAGGTTTCAGAATGAAGAAGGTCTCGGTACTTCTTATCAGCAGCAAAGAAGATCGGAGAATCATAGAGCTCCTCAAAGATCTATTATGCCCACTTTCTTTGAAGATGAATGTGAACGGTATGGAGATAGAAGAAACATGGAGCCTGAAACTCATGAGACTCTAATTCTATATCTTGAAGAGTACAAAGCACAATCTAGAGAATTCAAGGAGAATATAACTCTCCAACAGTTTTTCCAACCCAAGGAAGAACGAAGATCCTACAGCAGTAATAGAAGAAAGAGGCACAATAGATTCTATTTGCGTAAATTTTATGGATCTTCCTCAAGCACTGCAAAAGCTTGGAGGAAAGAGTTTGATGAATTCTTCAGGCTACATCCTATAGCTGAGAAAGAGGAAGTTCAAATTGCAGCTCTTCACATTCAAGGTGAGGCAAATGAATGCTGGTTTGGTCACATGGAGAATGCAAAGGTAACTAAATATTTAGATTTCTTTCAAAGTATAAGGAAGGATTTTGATAGAATAAAACCACAGACATTTCCTAAGAAGCCAAGGGAGAATGTCATTCTTTTCACTTTGGACAAAGAGTCACTACATTCACCACCAGCTGCAGAAGTACTTGTATCAGGAGAAGAGGCACTTGCATATTTTCAAGGTAGTCTTAAGCTCTTAAAATATAGATTCCCATGCATGATTCAAGAGATGCATGAGGAAGAGGAGGCAGATTCCAACGCTGGTACATTAATAGAAGAGAATTCATCACTCTTACCATTAGTTGGAGAAAAAATTTCACCAGGTGAAGGAACTCTTGTGGTCTTGCAAGATGTTCCAAATAATTTTTTGGTCCAAGGTTTGCAATCATTTCCATCCCATATTGTTTTAGTACCTCTTATTGAAGCTTGTGGGGACATGCCATTAGGGCCATTGCATGACCAAGGATTAGAGAAACATGTTGATTTGAAGTGGCATACTATCACTGCGCAAAGGACCCTTGATCTGATCAAGGAAAAGATGCAGAGCTATCCCAGTTTTTCATTGTTGAGCTACACTCAAACTTTTGAGTTGAAGTGTGTAGTTTCAAAAGATGGGATGAGTATGATCCTATGTACAATTCCTGGCTATGAGTTCAGCATTGTTCCTTGCCATGAGACAGCAGATACAATGCTGCTAATAAGTGGCAGTGATGAGAAAAGGACCCATTCATTTTTGGATCATTCCAATGGCAGCTTCACTCATGAAGCATTGGAGAGTCAGATGATATATGGTAGACATCTTGATATGGGAAATATTTTTCCTTTTCAAGATGACACTTTCTCAATGAGCATCTCACAGCTCAAAGATAAACTTCTACCTATAGCATATTCAGAACCTTATGGGTTTTGAAGAGCCAATGATGAGAGGATCTCATGGAGAGATCTCATAAGAGGTGCACTTCAACATATCATGGAGTGAAAAGGGCTTCAACAGTTTTAGGAGGTTGTTGTCCTACAAAGGGAGGATACCAATATTTTGCAGAATGAGGTCCATCACTCACATTGGGATGGATGGATGTTGATGTGGAGCAATATGTTTCAAATCCACTTGCATAGCTATGATACAGGCCAGCAAGAAGCTTATCTACACTGGTTGCTCTTGGGTGAGTATGGTTACTACCCAACAGCACATATTTTCATGATCCATGCTTTTCACAACACTGATGTAATGAAGGAGGAGGCATGGTTGCGATGGCTGCTCTTGGGTGAGTATGGTTACTACCCAATGGCTCATATTTCTTTGACCCATGCCTTGCATATCAATGACAAAATTTAGCAGAAGAAGGCATGGTTCCTTTGGTTGTTCTTGAAAGAGTTTGGCCATCACATGAAATTTCCCATGTTTATGTGTTTTGTATTGTTTTAAATATGGCATAACACTCTCATGATGTGTGAAAATTGATTTTGTTTGTATTGGGCTGATATGACATTTCACATGTTAATCATTATGTTGTTGCTCCATGATTCACATGATAATGTGAAGAGATGGCAAGAGATATTTTTACTATGGTTACTCTTGGGAGAAATTGGCTTTACATACTCCCATACCTTGCATGGTAATGATGGAGGATGGCAACAGGAGGCATTCCTCCGATGGCTCTTATTGGGATAGTATGGACACCATACTTAGTATGATGATGATGTCATGGGGCAGCAGGATGCTTTTCTGCGTTGCCTTCTCTTGAGGGAATATGTCCAACCCACTTGGTATGATGATGGTATGGTGTGGCAGAAAGAAGATTTGTTGCAATGGCTTCTATTGGGAGAATATGGTTTGACATATTCCATTTCTACCCATATGTCTCTACTTCTTATTTTGCACAATTTTCGGATGATGCTTGGATCCTACAAGGCCAACAGGGCTAAACGTGAAAGCATGGAGAGACATAGTCTACTTCATGAAGCATGGGATGGATAAATGTTTTGTGAATTGGGACTTTCCTTTTGTGGGAGGAACCACTTCATTTCATGTATCTCATGTATTGATGATGATGTTGGAAAACATGTGGTTGTCACTTGGAAATTCATTGAAGAAGAGGGACATCTAACTACCCAGTTGGAGGACACTCTAGACATTATAGAGAGACAAATTTGGAGATGGGCATGCATAACATATTGCAGCAAATGGGGAGGCCTTCCTTGTGAGGCCCGAAAGGGAAATAGACAGCAATACAAGCATACGAAAATATAGGAAATGCCGAAAATAGAACATAAAGCAAATACACATAAAAATGCCGGAAATGCTAAGCCATTTTATTAATCTGAGAATATAATGAGATACAATGGATAATCAGAATAAATGCACCTATCCTTGCTCAAGACAAGTGAAGAACCCTCCCTCTCAGAAAAACAGGAAATGGATGCCACAAGAAACTGCATCCCAGTTGCTGGAAGAAACTGCCGTAAACTGCTGCTGCTGGAATGAACTGAAGCTAGGGGCTGATCCCCTTGCCGGAATGAGCTGAAAATCGGCAGACCACCTGAACTCACCACCCCGGACAAAACCCAGAAACCATATACAAAACGGACCACCTCCGAAAATCACCCCCAAAAACCCTCCTCCTAGAAAAATGTTGTCCCTCCAGGACCAGCGCAGACACCAACTGAAATAGACTGAAATGGGGCCACAAATCCTCAGGAAATTCACCAAATGATAAACGCTGAATCTCCACACCGGAATAGGCCTGAATCTCCTGCAGAAATCTCTACCACTAAACAGCTCCAACTCAAATTGCGTCCTCCCTCCAAGGACTGCGCAGTCACCCAATGAAGCTCAGCTCCTCAGTAAAACTCCCAAAAAAACACCTGCAAATCTCCTGCTAAAGACTGAAGAAAAACCTTGCCCGAGCAGGCACTCGAAGTCCCCCGGGGCCAAGGGTGAGATCTCCGACCGGAGACACTCAGTCGCACTAAACAGTGCTGCAGACCGACTAAACAGCCAGCGTGCTCAAGTAGACAAAAGTCTAGCTCAAATATCATCAACATCAATAATGCCCAAATCAGGAGGCTCCTCCCCTTTTTATAGCATTGGTTTCCCTCCAAAACCACGTCCTCTCTCTCATTGGCTCCTCCACGTGGTGTGTGGCCCCCCTTGGCTCCCCCCTTAAGTTACAACGTTGCATCTACTAGGGAAACACTTTATTTTATTTAAGTGAGTTAAACCCCTTTTCTCACTTTTATTTATTAATAAACTATAGTCGGAAAAACTATACAAAAATCAAATATTCCAATTAGCGGTGCTAATTAGGAATATTACAGTCTCCCCCGGCAAAACGTTGCTTGTCCTCAAGCAACTGAAGTGATGGATGCTGTAAAATCTGCTCGCTCTCCCAAGTGGCATCCTCATCCGGCAAAAATTTCTTGTCCTCAAGCAACGCTTGAACAAGCCTACTCTCTAGCTGATGCTCCCCACCGATACTGCAAAATGTGCCTGGGTCCCACTGAAACCTCTCTGTCTCCTGCATCACCCTGATACGAAGGGATATCTCAATGCCAGGATCCCAAACTGGCCTCTCACAATACCAGTCGACCAATAATCCCCCCGGATCCCATCGCCACCATGGCCAATAATCGCCCAAGTCCCACGGCTCGGACTGTGTACTGCCTCTGGCTATGACTAATGCTCCAAGAGGTGGAGACCACCAATAAGCATCAATGCTCCTGGGCTCCTGCTGCGTTGTACCTGTAGCTGCATATGCTACCCCTCCAACTGCATACCAACTCATCACCTCTCTCCAATCCAAGTCATGACTCAATCCCACGCTGATCCTGCTCCCCTGAAATTGGGAAGGAGTCCTGAAGTAACGACAACTAGTGCCCTCCTGCCGACTGGGATCTGTAATATCTACTATGTCCAAGGGCCCCTGCTCCACTGTGCTCCCTACGAAGAATACCGTACCATCAAGAGGGTACCAACTCATGATCTCCCGCCAGTCCATCTTGGAGGAAGCATCTGATGTAGCAACAACAACTGCATGTGGAACATGCCTGGAAGGTTGTCGCCAACCCGTAATCATCTCCCACTGCCAAACTGTCACATCTACCTCCAACATCTCCAGAGGATATGGATCTGTAGCTGCTGTCACGGTACTCGGTGTCTGTGCATCTGACTGCTCCACCTCAAAGGATGACCCTAATGCTAGCCACATATCCATCATAGGCTCAATGTGGGCACCCATCTGGACCTCACCCAAGGAAATGTCATGCCTGATGTCCATAGTATCCTCCTCTGCTGACTCAGGCTCCATCATGTGCTGCTCTAGCTGAAGCGTCACAAGTGACTCATCACCCAGAGTATCTCCTATACAGTCCCCTGACTGCTCACCCTGCACACTATAATACGGCTGCAATCTACTGTCATCATACCTACATGACTGCTCTTGCTCCACATAAGCAACCTCAACTGATCCTATGGACTCATATGAGAGAGAGTCCTCACCCTGGCATACAGAAGGAATATCCTCCTATTCTACCTCCGCCACCTCATCTGCATTGAATATGCCATCCACCCTCTCGATGAAGCGTCGATACAATGTATGGAGTCCAGACGCATGCTGGGATGCTACCTCTGCTGAACCCAATATCATCTGCTCATGCATGATCTCAACATGCCCTGAGGGAAAAATGATGCATGTCTCCCTCATGACCTGCTCCCCAAGCGTAGGCTCAGCAATGACTAATGTGCCACCACTGCAGAGGATCATCTCATCCCCTAAACTGTGGCTGTCAACTAGCGTACTGACCCCGTGCCACTGCTAAGAAATCTCTCGCCTAGTGTGCTGAGGGCCATCCAAATATCTTGGGTGTGCCTCACGGACCCTGCTACTCATGCCCAAAGTGGCAAAGGACAACAACAAAATCAGTTGTGCCCATGAGTGATGTAGAAGAGTGTCGGATGTGTGAGTCCCCACAGATACCATCAAGTATCGCTCCTCTGTCTCCTCATCGATCCTGGGTGAAATACCCCCAAAGGTAAGCCCAATGTCCCTGTCTATGAGTCTCCCTGGATGCAATACTCTAAGACGCTGCTGTGCTGCGTCGTACGCCCTCGCAAGCCACCGGTCATCCATGTACTCCTCAACATGCCACTGCACACTAAGGCATACCCCTGAATACTGCTGGATACCCCATGCTACTGCTGTACCACCCTGTACCGTCTCGTGCCCTGACTGTGTCCAGGAATTTGTCACTCCCCGCGTGCTCTCAATGTGATGTAGGGCACTCCTACTCCACAATGCAGTCCCACACACTACGGTACACCACCATGTAGCTCCATGTCCACCAGTAGTCCACTGATCACTGCTAGAGGCTCCCACACATCCATGGATGTGATGTCCTAGAGCTATGCCTCTACATATCGGACTACCACCAATCGATATCGTCATGTCCATCGTCACATCACTATACCCGCCGACAAATGGATCATCACTGCAAATCCTCCTCGAGGGGTCCGAGAAGTGAATCTCCCTATGGGTCAGTAATGTTACCACCACTGCTCGGCTCCGCTGCGTCCTCTGTGCCCCACACAAAGGTGAAGAATCCTTGGCCCCATACAAGGTGCCATCTGGTGGCCTGCCAATGCCACCTCCTCCGACAAGCTCCTGCCAAGGTGTGCTGACCACCCCGTGACCCCGTGTATGAATGTCATGCCAAGACAACCTAGGGAGTCTGCCCATAAACTGGTTGGCCATTGGAGCTGACCGAAACTGCACATGCTCTACTGCTAGGCCAACTGTACTCTCCAAGACATAGTCAGCCGACTTGCCTGGGAAACGATAGGTGATCCCACCCGGATCCCAATGCCAATCTGGGGTTCCTGTATTCCCCATGCATAGAAAATCCTGCTGAGCTACACTCGGATCCATCACTATCTCCATAGCCCGCTCCACCGAGTACCAACTCAAAATCTCTCGCCATCCAACCTCAACATGTGGATGTTGTACCCTGTGCAACTCTGATCGTCTCATACCGCTATCCAAGTCAACATATGAGATCTGATTAGGTGGCTCTGCCTCTCTCTCTCCAACGGGAAGAGATGACCCAACAACACTGCTAGTCCCATCCATGCATGCCTGAAGGGGAATGATCTGACGCTCCAACACGCCCTTTGATTGTACCATCAGGGAATCTAGTCGTTCCCCAATGCGGACCAACTTGGCCGCCGACTTGGCACAAGTCACTCTCATACCCTCCAGCTCCTGGTCCTGCAACAAAATGGCCTCCCGTACTGACGTGGCCTCTTCTCTCAAAACTCGAAGGTCCGTCCGAAGCCGATGATACCGCTGTCTGCGACCATCATCCAATACCTCTGTACCTGCTAGTGCCTCATCGAAGGTGGATACATCTCCTGACACTGCACCCATCTGTGTGCTGCTACCACCCGAAGACTTGGACACGACTCCGGTCATCACCTCAATGGATGGCTCTACTGGGGTAGGCTCTACCTTCTCCAATACCACATCAACCGACACGGCCGAGGAGGTCTCCAATGAGGGTGAATCCTGTGTCACACTAGGTGTAACCTCGGACTCCCTGCAACCTTGTGTTCCCTCATCCTCCAAGTGTGAGGTAACCATTTTAATGGTTTCCCTCTCCGATACTCGGTCAAGCTGGAAAGAGGTATCCAACTTGTCCACCCAAGATTTTTCTAAGCGCCTGGATGACCCGTCAAATGTCGGTAGATGGAATCTGTCCACTGTGTGCTGTAAGCCCCCATCATGTGAGCGCCTGTTCCCTCTGTGAAAGTTGTGAGGTCTACTATCACGCTGGAGCTGGACAAAGTCTCTGAACGAGAGAGCCTCCATGAATTCCTACCCATATGCTTGGTACTCTGCAAAATAGTCATCCATGTGGCCCGGCTCCGGCTCTCGCTGTGCTGCTGCCCCTGCATCCTCTGCTAGGAAGGTAGGCATGGTGGATCGCGTGGGTGCTATAATATCCCTCTGTGCTCCTGCCCCTGTGTCTTCATCCAGAAAAGTGGGCATGGTAGTGTTAGGTCTCTGTAATTTATTAGCAAGATTGGGAGAGTCAAATCACAGAGTTAACATCGTTTCAACCAACTTTGGGATTCTAGGATCTAGCCCTCCTGAATCCGGAGAGGGATCTCTCCAATATATACAAAGATGGATATTGTCTTTGAAAAGCTTAAGGTAATGATATTAGGCTAGTTATGAAGGCCAAGGGTTTTGTTTTGTTTTGGATGGTTGATCATGAAATGTTACTTGAGGGGAAATTCCTAAGTGCAAAAAGTTTCAAAAGTGAGAAGTTGCAAGAAAATAGAACAGTTTTGGCAGATAGATAGATATAACGCTGGTTTTTAGTCCATTGGGCTATGGAGTCATATCTGGGCTTTAATTGAGCAACAACATCAAGAGTGATCCAAGGGGAAAGTCATCTATACCACAAGATTGTTGAGTTTTAAATGATGGAATGGAATAATAAAGTGTTGAAGGGATGGAAACTGATAATAATTTCTCAGAGGATTTATAGTCAGTCCAAACAAGAAAAGCCTCTTAAGTAACTGTTTAAAACCAACCAAGGACAGGGCTAACCATAGACTTCTTGGGCAAGTTCTTATTAAAGTAGCTTAATTGACAAACAATCCAGTGATCCACATAATCACCTTCAGAAAGTATGAAAACATATAAGAGAAACGAAGTGTAACTTAAGATCAGATAAAGTACTTTTAAACCTAGTCTGCTTTCAGTCAACACTAAGGGAAACTTTCAGAATCTACCTTTGGAGAAAAAGATCTAGGAATCAGGGCAAACCATATCTTCTCTAGTCTAACTTTAATAGCAAATAATGGAAATAACATTCGAGAACAATGTTTGAGCAAACAGAAGGACGAGGGAATGCCAACATTCCTAACTGTTTAAACTGTATTAAATCATTCTTTAAATAAACAAATTTGAAGAAAACATCAAGATAAAGATTTCTCAGCCAGAGAAGGTTACTGATATACAGTAGGTCTTAACCCTGTTTATACTTTTCTTTACAGCAGAATATGAACAATATGGCATACGTAGAAGGAAAAACAATTAACAAAGAAAGAGGCACTTCACCAGTAATATAGACCAGGATCCCAAGAAACAACTTGTTATTGATGTCAAACCAGTTACAGTCTTCAAGTCCAATGTTTCAGTTCAGCAATCATCTTCACTATTCAGCCTAACTACTCTATCACAAACAGAGCTTCAAGGGCCAGTGAACACTATGTACAAATATAAGTCTCCAACTCAAGTGTATTTCAAAGTTCTGCAACCAACCATTTCTCATCTTCTTCTGAGGTATTTATAGAAGAATGAGGAGGTGATCTGAGAAAATATCTCTCAGGATAATTAATACAGGTTCAAGACTTCTCGGCCTTTTGAGGGGCTCGAGGGAGAAATTTACAAGTGGATCATTGTATTAACTTTTTTACAATAAATATCAAAGCTCAGTGGGAACTTTATTTGACTTTGAGGCTCTGTACGCTGTGTGGAGTAACTCCTTGGCTGCGCTGGAGGCGAATATCAGATTTTCTTCAATAACTTCGGCCTTTGTTTGAAAGCTTTGAGGCAACAGGTGGCTCGGTGGTAGCTGAGGAATCAATTTGCCTCAGATGTGGCGGTGGAGGCTTTCTGTCTGATAAAACACTTTTAGGTTTTCTTTTAAACTGTGTTTTAAATTGGGGATTAGGCTTTTGATAACTGTCTTAGCCGTAATCCCTATAAAAATTGTCTTCGATCTTCATCTGTTGTGCTTTGTCTTCGAAACTGATACCCTTTAACTGTGTTTGAATTAAAACAGTGTCTTGTCGATGTGCAGAACCGCACTGGGCTTTACGGCATCAATACTCATAGAGTACTGATGAAGCATGGAATGGAGCCTCGTGGATGGCTTCTCTTAATGAAATGAGGGCATGAGAATCGTCATTCCCAGCCCTCAGCATTTCTTCGTGATACAATGGAAAACCTTTTAAAACACCTGCATCAAACACAAAACAATTAAGAAATCCTGCGAATTTTGGTTTAAACTGCTTCAGATGGCGGGGAAAGAGCGTAGCCATCGGATGAAAGCATCCAACGGTGGAGATCTGCACGAAATGTCAAAAGGAGATTGGGGAGAAGAAATAAGGCAAGGCGATTTTGGGCCGTCCGATCTGGACATATGGACGGTCCAGATCTAATCGGAGGATCTCAATCGGGGGTTGGCAGGCAAGTGCATGCGATGTAAAATTCCAACGCGATTAAGCACTGGCTGTTGATCTGCAAATCAGATCGACGGCAGAAGGTGAATTGGAGGGTTTTCAAAACGGGGGCAAGACTTGTGATCGGAGTTAATGAGGACCGTTGGATCATGGAAGGCGGAGAGGAGATCAACGGTGGATAATCAATCGGGGATAGAAGAAAAAGGGTGCGATCAAAAAACTCCGATGCGATTGCGCGATCGGGGGACTAGTGCGATCAAGCGATAGTCGTTGATCTGGGGGAGGAATGAACGGCTGCGATGGAATCAGAGAGGCAGTAGATAAGGATGATGGGAGAGGAGCGGGATGAATCCGAACCGTTGGATCTGGCGGGACGGACGGCTCAGATTGGATCGGGGGATCGCAATCGCAATACTCAGAAGGAGGGTGCGATTGAAAGTTCCGATTGCGATTGGAGTGGGTGTGCGATGGCCGTCGGATCGGCTGGGAGATGGACGGCTGCGATTAAATCGGGAGGTGACACGATCGGGGATCGGAAGGCAAGACTTGTGATTGCGATCGGGAGGGGAAATGCGATTGAGCGCTGGCCGTCAGATCGCGGGAAGGATGAACGGTCGGGATGTAATCGGGGATCGCAATCGGAGGTCAGAGAAGAAGGCTTGCGATCAATCGGGGTTACAACATGAGTGTTACGATTGCGATTGGGCGGGGGGCTGTGATTAGCGCTCCACCGTCGGATCGGTACGAATCGCCTGATTCGATGGTGGAAGTTAACACAGTTCCCCCGCTCATCGTGCAACGTAACACTCATAAAGAACCCCGATTGATCGCAATCGGAGGTCGGAGAAGAAGGCTTGCGATGAATCGGGGTTACAACATGAGTGTTGCGATTGCGATCGGGCAGGGGGCTGCGATTAGCGCTCCACCGTCGGATCGGGACCATAGATCGATGGTGTAAAACATATCGCGGGACTTAACGTTATAAAAAATCGCATCGGGGTTTTTTGATATTACAAAGGAAAATTCACCCGCCCGACCTTCCGATTGCGATTAGCGCTCGGGACTTAAGCGCTTGGTCCCAGCGCATGGGCATGTGGGGGAAGTGGTTTAGGACTTAGCCCAAAGGGGCTTAAGTCCATGGTCATAATACTTGTATTTTTATGAAAAAATTCAAGGTTTTTAAATGGATTTGGGGGTTTCGGCACAGCTCAAAAAGAAGTTTCAAACCATGTCAGGAGGATTTTCATGAATGGAAGGAGAAACTTATGAAAAGTAAAGGAGTAATATGGAGAAAAAGGGGGAGAAAATGAAGGTTAGCTATGAGTGGGAGAAAAGGAAAAAATGATGGTTTCTTCAGCAGTTTCTTACATGAAATCAGCAGAATTAAGAGGAACAGTAATGAGGATTTTGGACAGAGGCATGAGGCCTACAAGGAGTCTTCAAGAGCCAACAATTTTTAGTGATAAAATTTTTTCCTTGGAGGCTCAAAAAGATTTAGCCACCTTTTGGTATAACAAAATATTACAGGTGGCTAACAGTGGCTCCACTTGGGGATGGTGCCTTCTTGAAGGCATCAAGAATTCAGACTTGATTTCTCTGGGACGCTGACTTGCGCCTGATCCATTGTTCTCTCTAGGATGCTGACCAGGTGCTTCATCCATTGGGCTACTCTTCCTTTGCTGGGTGGTCTTGTTTGAAAACATATTCAGCAGCTATGAAGACAGTGGTCCTTCATCCATACAAACTTTCTACCTACCCAATCCTACTGATCTAGCATTTTTTTCTTCATCAGAGTGCACTTGGATTGGCAAACTCTATTCACACATTTTATTCTTTTGAAAACAGGAAATCTAATCTATTTCTACTCCTTATTTCTCCCCGAACGCAGATTAAACAGTTGAGCTCAGATATTTCTCTACCTAATCTACCGTCTGTTGGGATTAAACTGTCCAACAGACTTTCATTCTCTAAATTCTACAACAAAAATTTTAAAAATAGTCAAGTCAAGATTGAGCTGTTTGACTTGCTATGATCTATGACATAAGAACAAGCTGCACATAGATTATTATTTTGCAGAAATTTAACATCAAAAATTGAAGGCTTAAGATCTGAAAGCTTCTTATTATGGCCTTCTCTCTTCTTTTCATAGCTCTGATTTTTCTTTTTTCTGTGAGCTATCTTTGCCTTTCTTCTGGTTCAAGTTTTGAGCGGATTAGAACTAGGTCTTCATATCTCTAGACTCAAATAAAAAACAATTTTGAGTCACCTCTCTTTGGAAACTTTGGTTCAGATTTTGAGTTTGTTTGAACCTTCATTTCTATCCTAATCTATCTACTGATAAGCCAAGATTGAATAGTTTGGCAAATCGAATTCACTATCCTATCGGCAGAAAATTTAAAGCTAATTAGTCAAGATTAGGCAGTTTGACTAACTAGAAGTGTGTTTTGAGGAGTGACATTTGAGCTTGCACACTTTCAGATTTATTTCTCTTTTTGGCATGGGGCTGTGCCTTTCCTGTTTTCCTTCTGCCCTCTTTTCATTTTCTTTGTTTTTGTATTTTTGATTTTTACAACTTGAATGCAATGGTGGATGACATATTTATAATGGAGAAAGAAAAAGGAAGGCTTTAAAACCTATCATGAATCACGAGAAGTAATGCTTGAGTATCCTGCCATTGACAGGACTCCCAAACAACTCTGACCCAACCAACTGCTGTAAGAAAAATGCGTTATTACCAGCAATTGAATGAATAGAGTAAGGGCCAAGCCATAGATGGTCAAATTTTCCATGCTTGCCCTTTTCTTCCCTTCTTGAGTCCCACTTTAAAACTTTGTCCCCAATCTTGAAATTGCTAGCCTTTGTTCTTCTATCAAATATCTTCTTGATACTGTCTTGATTCTGCAATGCTTTGTTATACACTTCCTCTCTGGTTTGTTGAAGATGAATGGTCTGGTTTATCCTTCTGATTATGTCATTCTCTTCAGTCTGCAACTCTTGTGTTAACTTCATAACTGGTACACCAAGGCTATTAGGAAAAATTGCATCTGTACCATACACAAGCTGGAAGGGTGACATACCAATAGATTTCTTCAAAGTTAATCTGTCAGCCCAGAGTGCATGGATCAGCTTGGTGTGCCAAGACTTTTTATTGACCTCCAACAATTTCTTGATTATGTTCACTAAGCTTTTTTTGGAAGATTCTGCAAGTCCATTACCTTGAGGGTAATAGGCGGCGGAGTGTCCCAATGTTATCTAATACTTGTGACAGAATTCAACCATTTTCTTTGATCCAAATGCTGCTGCATTATCTGTGATGATCTTGGTAGGACAGCCAAATCTGGAAAGGATATTGGTTTCTATGAACTTTATAATAACTGAATCATTGGCTTGCCTACAAGGAATGGCTTCTATCCACTTAGTGAAGTAGTCTGTGGCAGTAAGAATCCACCTATGCTGGGCAGAGGATGGTGGATGAATCTCTCCTATGAAGTCAAGACCCCACCGTTGAAAAGGAGCTTCAACAGTGATTGGATGCAGAGGAAGGGGTAATAATTTTCTCTTGCCCTCAAACAATTGGCATTTATGGCAAGTAGTTGTTATTTTGTGAACATCATGAAACAGAGTAGGCCAATAGAAACCAGCCCTTAGAATATTGTTGGCTGTTGACTTCCAGTACAAATGGCCTCCACACTCTCCTTCATGGAACTCCTGCTTAATTTTTTCTGCATCAAACTCAGGCAAACATTTAAGCAATAGACCGCTTGCATTTTTCCAGTACAGACATTTATCAATAATGCAATAATTTACAACCTTTAATTTTAAGAACCTTGCCTTTGTTTTTGATAAACCAGGAGGTGTATTCAGATTAAGCAAAACATAAACAATATCAGCGTACCAAGGAGAATTCATAAAATTATCTTCAACAACAGGAGTTGAGAATTCTTCTTGGTTATCTAAAGCATTGAACATATTAATATCGAGGACTTCACAATTTGATTCGGCCATTAATCTAGCTAGACCTTGGCTTTTGATGAGCTTAGTGGGTTTAATCTCTAAATCGTATTCAAGAATTACAGCAATCCACTTACCTCTCTTACCGTCTGGGTCCTGTGTTAGAATGTCTTTAATAACTGAATTTGGGACAAAGGCAATGATGTGTGAGTGAAGGATGTATACTCTGAAGTCTTTCAATGCTTTAACCAAAGCAAAAGATTGGTTTTCCATAATGTTATACTTCAAAGGGGCATCCCTCAATGCCTTGCTAAAGAATGCAATAGGCTGCTCTTGTCCTTGTGGATTTTTCTGTAAAAGGACAGCAGCAATAGTATGTTTTGATGCAAATGAGAAGATATAAAAATCTTTTGAAAAATCAGGGCTTATGAGAACCGGTGTTTTGGTTAATGCTTGTTTCACCAGCTCAAAGGATGTCTTTGCTTCCAAGGTCCATTTTATCCTTTGCTCCTTCTTCAACATGTTTGTGATATTTCTAAGGAGCTCTGCCAAGTTAGGGATGAACCTTCTCAAAAAGTTAATCTTTCCAATGAAAGACTGCAACTCTTTGATATTTCGAGGATGAGAGATTTGCAATATAGTCTCAATCCTCTTTGGATCTATCTTTATACCCTCTTCTGAAATAATGTGTCCAAGAAGCTTACCTTCTTGGAGACCAAATAGTGTCTTCTTAGGGTTTAAAGATATTCCAAACCTTCTGCACTTCTCGAAAAATTTTCTTAAATGTTCTAAATGTTCTTCATCTATTTTTGAAAACACAGTGACATCATCTAGATAGATAATGATGAAGAAACCCAATTCTTCCGAGAATGCTATGTTCGTGGCTCTCTGAAAGGTTGCTCCAGCGTTCATTAGACCAAAAGACATCTTCACATACATGAAAGTGCCTCATGGAGTAGTGAAAGTTGTCTTTAATTGATCAGCAGGGTGAAATAAAATCTGATTATACCCTGAATAGCCATCAAGCAACGAAATCCTTTTAGACCCTACCACCCTTTGTAAAATGTGATCCATTTTTGGTAAAGGGTAGTTGTCTTTTAACGAAGCTTTGTTTAAGTCTCTAAAGTCTATACAAAGCCTGATTTCTCCAGCCTTCTTCCTAACGGACACCAGATTAGATACCCACTCAGAATATCTAATAGGGACAATAATGCCAGCCTCATACATTTTTATGATCTCCTTCTAAACCAATGGCAACTGGACGGGGTTTATTCTGCGCAGTTTCTGTTTAAATGGTTTTTGGTTTTCTTTAAGAGGGATTTTGTGCTGTATTATTTCAGTGTCATAGGATTTAAGATCTTCGTAACTCCATGCAAAAACATCAGAAAATTCTTTGAACAGCTCTATGTATTTGAGTTTAATGTGAGTTGGCAAAGTTTTGGACAGTTTGATCATTTTCGGTTTCTCTTTACTGCCAATATTGCATTCTTCCACTTCAGTCTCTACAGGCTCCAGTTTTGGCTTATTTGCCACATCGTTAAAATCGAACAACTCCTCTAAAGGTGTTAGACCACTCGGCAAACTTTCATCTTCAGAATGCAGAGTTTGTAATTCTTCCGTTTCTAACTCTGCACTCAATTCTGTTTTGTTCCTAAGTTTGCTGGACAATAGGTTAATATTGGCAGGTTGAGGAGACGATTCTTCTTCACCAAGAAAGTTTTCTTCACTGCAGTCTGTATCATAATCTAAATCTGAACTGTGCAGTTCGAACTCATTTCTGAATTGCATGAAGTCTTCTATTTGTTTGTCATTGTCAAACACTTGCCAATATTTTTCGTTATCAGGCACTGCCGGTCTAAATTTTATCGGAGTTGTGTTGTCTCCAGTCTCATATGGCGTTAGACATGTCCTGGCCGCAAAAGCTAAATTGTGGGCCGTAATGTTCTTTTTCCTTGGGATGAAACTCAGGTTTGACTCCTCAAATGTTGTCAAAAGATCCATGACATCATTCCGATAGGCTCTAAGTCTGGGATGATTCGCATTATACTCCCCATTGACTTACCTAATGATTAACTCAGAATCCCCGTACACATTAATTCTTCTGGCTCCTAATTTCTTCAAGAGATGCAAGCCTAAGAGAAGGGATTCATATTCTGCTATGTTGTTGGAACATTGAAAGTTTAATTTTCATGAGATGCATTCTGTGTGGTTGTTTTCAGTGTTAGTGATCCAAACACCTGCACCAGCATTATTTCTAGTGCATGACCCATCAAAATACATACTCCATAAAGGACTGTCTTCGGTTTCATCTGTTTGGCGATTGTCCTTTTTAACTACGGTGCCTTCTGACTGTTCATGATTAGCAGCACCCAATTGAATTTGTTTTGACTCCTCGAATTCTTCAATAGATTGAGAGATGATGCCATAAATGTTAGGGGTATTTTCTGGGTTGTTAAGTTCTAAAAACAATGGACTCATGACCGGTAAATCAAGACCTATGCTTTGTTTACTAATGTTTTCACATGTAGCAAACTGTTTGGACACTTCTGCATTATTATACTCTTCTTCCCTGTCGGCCTTTAATTATGTTAAAGTGACTTGCTCACTAAGAGTTTCATTGTTAAACATGATAAAAGAATCAAGGCCTGTATTGACAGAATATATAGGAGAGTTTCGTGGTCTGTCTTGACTTGTAACCGTGTATTGCATATGAGACTCCCTGTAAAGTCTTTTGGTCTGATTAAAAACCGGGATAGTCGCATAGGTCATGTCCATCTGCATGGTTCCCTGTAACTTAGCCCCCCAAGATCTTGATAAAAGCATTCCATACTTTGGGGGAACATCAGCCACAACAACATCCATGACTAAACATTTGGCTGGAATCTGGGCTAAGTTGACACGGAGATCTTTTATCAATCCTAGACATTTAACTCTGCTTGAGTCGAAGGAATATAAGTCTTTGTAAGGTCTGGTAATTTCTAAACCAAGGCTCTCCATCACAGCTTTAGGCATTAAATTATGAGAAGCCCCGGAATCATGCATAGCGTTGTGTATAATTTTGTCATGAATGTTCAAACTTACATAAAAGGGAGGAACTAGTCCTTCATGAAACTTCCCTTCAATCTTAGGGCCAAAAATCAACTCTGGTTGGTCGTCACTAAGATTAACTGTATCTCCATTTTCCTCTATATTTAAAGCCTTCAAAATTTGGTTCCTATATACATGTTGGGCAGCTAACTCAGTTAATGGAACAGAGATTTTGATCTTTAAGATTTCCTGTTCTAGGCTGAAAGGAGTTTGATTCTTTGAAGCACTTGTTTCAACCTTATTAGCTGTCACTCTATCAACAATTACAGCTTGCTGATTTGTTTTATTTGACACAACTGTTGTAGAAGGAGTACTAGCTGAAGTGTTAGTACTGTTGATGTCTACACTCTGTTTTTCAGAATTTTGAGTGTTTTTCTTTTTATCCTTACCAGAATTATCAGCCACTGTTTTGTCTTTTTGTTTGGCTATTTTGGGCTTGGCTGCAGTGCTGCTTTGAGAGGATTTGTCAGAGGTTTTGGTGTTGGGGGCTTGTTGACTGGTGTTGCTTCTAAGGTCATATTCTCTTTGAGGTTCTATGACGACATTTTCCATGTCTTGATAATCATTTTCATTACCATCTCTTTTGTCATCATAAGGAGTGTAAAGACCTTGTTTTCTATCATAATGAACTTCCAAGTCATCATCCTCTTCCCCAAACATGTTGATATCCTCTTCCTCTGTTATGTTTCTGTTTCTTCAACCTCACTTACATAGTTTTGATGAAAGGGAGGGGTGATCTGCTGACCATCTTCCCTGGGTCTGTTTGGAGGTTGGTTCCTTCTAACATTCTGATTCTGGTTCTGGTTTCTATTTTGAGGAGCAGTTTGATTTTGATTTGCTTGTGCTCTCTTAATTATGCTCATCTCTTTCATCATTTCTTCCATCATTCTCTCCATTTTTGAGTTGGAAGTAGAAGGAGTGGATTCCTCTCTAAAAGATACTCTCTTTTCAGATTTCATTCTTGCTCTCTTCTCCATTAGGTTGACTTCCACAAAAAGAGCACCCCTTTGCATATCTTCGAGAGTTGCAAAATCTCTTTCTCTTAAAGAATAGGTCATGTCAGCGTCAAACCCTTCAGGAAATTTGTTTAAAGAAGAGCCTTGTGGAGGTTTTAGTTCCGGGGAGAGTGCATTATATACACTGTTAAATCTGGTACAATAAGCTTGTACACTTTCCCCTGGATTCCTACGAAGGTTGTTGTAATCAGCAAGAACTTGGAGAGGATTCTTCTTCACTTCCCATTTGTTCAGGAAATTTTGATGAAAGGCCTAAATATCATTAATAGTACGGGGGGCCAAACCTTTAAACCATTTTCTCACTTCTCCCCCTAAGCTCTGAGCAAATAATCTAAGTTTGACATAATCATCATCAATTTCATTTCGGTCAAAATAGTCATTCATCTTATCCACATGCTGTGATGCAGTTGTAGCATTGTTAGCATCATACAATGGAATCTTGGACTGGTAGTCCCGTGGGAGATTGACTAATGGTGCGGGAAGAACTAGGGGAGCATACCATGCAGCCATGGCAGGAGGTGGAGGTGGATTTACAGAAGGGAAAGTGGGCTGAGGTGTAGTGGTTTGAACAGTGGATGTAGGGTGAGTAGAAGTGGATGGACCAGGAGTAGACTGTTGAGATGATCTTGGATGAAAGACACCTAAATTGTGAAGGAAATGTAAATCAGGAGGTGTTGTTTCTCTTCTACCAGGATTTTCACTTGTTTCAGGAGATGAAAGTGAAGATTCAGAGTCTAACTGGATTATATCATCAAATGACCTAGTCCTAAATGGATTCACTAAGTCAGCTTGTGATTGTTGCAGAGCTGAAAGATTTTCAGGGATTGAATTAGCTCTCAAGGGTGATATGAAAACAGTTAATAATTTAACCTTAGGAGACTTCCAAAGGATACTTTCTAGATTATCAACTATCTCAGGTGGGTTAGGGTCTGGATGGGCTCTAGTGTGAATCTTTTTAGAAGCCACTATGCTATGTTGATTAGACCCAAATAAACAAGAAAAGTTCAACCAGATATGACAATCTTGGAGAGGTTAACTAATCTGTTTTCACAATTTTAATCCTACAGTCCTCTAACTGAATTTGAATGATACTATAATGATAAGGGTTCTTCCCAGTGGAGTCTTAAGGTCTGTTTAAGGATTGTGGAGTCGCTAAGTGGAAATTTTTAGCTCCTTTCAGAGGTAAAAGGTCTTATGGTCCACCACCATGTTTATTTAATTCCAATCTGAAATATTTTTAAGTTTTTCTAAGTCATTTTTTCAGTTTTGTGGTTGTTAAGAATATCCTAACTTTGTTTCAAAACTTAGCTAAGATTGAGAGACAAAGGCAGTCTACTCTTATGGCTAAGCCAGCTGATTTTTCAAGGTTAGATGAAGTCTTAAGAGAAACCTAGGGTTTACCTAGTTTGTCACTGATTCAAACAAGTTTCATCATAAATACCTATCTTAGGCAGTGCTTGAAAAGGCTGCTTTTTACTCTCAAAGTGTTCTTGAATAAAGGGTTTTTTGAGGTATTAAAAACACTCAGTCCCCAGCGGAGTGGCCAGAAATGTTATGTTCTGGTGGCTCAAGCTGGTTAATAAAGCAAGCGCTCTATGAACCCAACCGCAAGCTTCTTTATGAATGAATTTGAATGTAAAAGACTCTGAGTTTTGAGTCCCCAGCGGAGTCCCCAGAAATGTTAGGTTCTGGTGGCTCAAGCTAGTTAATAAATCAAGCGCTCTATGAACCCAACCACAAGCTTCTTTATGAATGAATTTGAATGTAAAAGACTCTGAGTTTTGAGTCCCTAGTGGAATCGCCAGAAATGTTAGGTCTCTGTAATTTATTAGCAAGATTGGGAGAGTCCAATCACAGAGTTAACATCATTTCAACCAACTTTGGGATTCTAGGATCTAGCCCTCCTGAATCCGGAGAGGGATCTCTCCAATATATACAAAGATGGATATTGTCTTTGAAAAGCTTAAGGTAATGATATTAGGCTAGTTATGAAGGCCAAGGGTTTTGTTTTGTTTTGGATGGTTGAGCATGAAATGTTACTTTAGGGGAAAATCCTAAGTGCAAAAAGTTTCAAAAGTGAGAAGTTGCAAGCAAATAAAACAGTTTTGGCAGATAGATAGATATAACGCTGGTTTTTAGTCCATTGGGCTATGGAGTCATATCTGGGCTTTAATTGAGCAACAACATCAAGAGTGATCCAAGGGGCAAGTCATCTATACCACAAGATTGTTGAGTTTTAAATGATGGAATGGAACAATAAAGTGTTGGAGGGATGGAAATTGATAATAATTTCTCAGAGGATTTATAGTCAGTCCAAACAAGAAAAGCCTCTTAAGTAACTGTTTAAAAATAACCAAGGACAGGGCTAACCATAGACTTCTTGGGCAAGTTCTTATTAAAGCAGCTTAATTGACAAACAATCCAGTGATCCACATAATCACCTTCAGAAAGTATGAAAACATACAAGAGAAACGAAGTGTAACTTAAGATCAGATAAAGTACTTTTAAACCTAGTCTGCTTTCAGTCAACACCATGGGAAACTTTCAGAATCTGCCTTTGGAGAAAGGAATCTAGGAATCAGGGCAAACCATATATTCTCTAGTCTAATCTTCAATAGCAAATAATGGAAATCACATTCAAGAACAATGTTTAAGCAAGCAGAAGGACGAGGGAACGCCAACATTCCTAACTGTTTAAACTGCATTAAATCATTCTTTAAATAAACAAATTTGAAGAAAACATCAAGATAAAGATTTCTCAGCCAGAGAAGGTTACTGATATACAGTAGGTCCTAACCCTGTTTATACTGTTCTTTACAGCAGAATATGAACAATATGGCATACGTAGAAGGAAAAACAACTAACAAAGAAAGAGGCACTTCACCAGTAATATAGACCAGGATCCCAAGAAACAGCTTGTTATTGATGTCAAACCAGTTACAGTCTTCAAGTCCAATGTTTCAGTTCAGCAATCATCTTCACTATTCAGCCTAACTACTCTATCACAAACAAAGCTTCAAGGGCCAGTGAACACTATGTACAAATATAAGTCTCCAGCTCAAGTGTATTTCAAAGTTCTGCAACCAACAATTTCTCATCTTCTTCTGAGGTATTTATAGAAGAATGAGGAGGTGATCTGAGAAAATATCTCTCAAGATAATTAATACAGGTTCAAGACTTCTCGGCCTTTTGAGGGGCTCGAGGGAGAAATTTACAGGTGGATCACTGTATTAACTTTTTTACAATAAATATCAAAGCTCGGTGGGAACTTTATTTGACTTTGAGGCTCTGTACGCTGTGTGGAGTAACTCCTTGGCTGTGCTGGAGGAAAATATCAGATTTTCTTCAATAACTTCGGCCTCTGTTCGAAAGCTTTGAGGCAACAGGTGGCTCGGTGGTATCTGAGGAATCAATTTGCCTCAAATGTGGCGGTGGAGGCTTTCTGTCTGATAAAATACTTTTAGGTTTTCTTTTAAACTGTGTTTTAGATTGGGGATTAGGCTTTTGATAACTGTCTTAGCCGTAATCCCTATAAAAAATGTCTTTGATCTTCATCTACTGTGCTTTGTCTTCGAAACTGATACCCTTTAACTGTGTTTGAATTAAAACAGTGTCTTGTCGATGTACAGAACCGCACTGGGCTTTACGGCATCAATACTCATAGAGTACTGACGAAGCATGGAATGGAGCCTCGTGGATGGCTTCTCTTAATGAAACGAGGGCATGAGAATCGTCATTCCTAGCCCTCGGCATTTCTTCGTGATACAATGGAAAACCTTTTAAAACACCTGCATCAAACACAAAACAATTAAGAAATCCTGCGAATTTTGGTTTAAACTGCTTCAGATGGCGGGGAAAGAGCGTAGCCGTCGGATGAAAGCATCCAACGGTGGAGATCTGCGCGAAATGTCAAAAGGAGATCGGGGAGAAGAAATAAGGCGAGGCGATTTTGAGCCGTCCGATCTGGACATATGGACGGTCCAGATCTAATCGGAGGATCTCAATCGGGGGTTGGCAAGCAAGTGCATGCGATGTAAAATTCCAACGCGATTAAGCGTTGGCCGTTGATCTGCAAATCAGATCGACGGCCGAAGGTGAATTGGAGGATTTTCGAAACGGAGGCAAGACTTGTGATCGGAGTTAACGAGGACCGTTGGATCATGGAAGGCGGAGAGGAGATCAACGGTGGATAATCAATTAGGGATAGAAGAAAAAGGGTGCGATCGAAAAACTCCGATGCGATTGCGCGATCATGGGACTAGTGCGATCAAGCGATAGTCGTTGATCTGGGGGAGGAATGAACGGCTGCGATGGAATCGGAGAGGCAGTAGAGAAGGATGATGGGAGAGGAGCGGGATGAATCCGAACCGTTGGATCTGGCGGGACGGACGGCTCAGATTGGATCGGGGGATCGCAATCGCAATACGCAGAAGGAGGGTGTGATTGAAAGTTTCGATTGCGATTGGAGCGGGTGTGCGATGGTCGTCGGATCGGCTGGGAGATGGACGGCTGCGATTAAATTGGGAGGTGACATGATCGGGGATCGGAAGGCAAGACTTGCGATTGTGATCGGGAGGGGAAATGCGATTGAGCGTTGGCCGTCAGATCGCGGGAAGGATGAACGGTCGGGATGTAATCGGGCATCGCAATCGGAGGTCGGAGAAGAAGGCTTGCGATCAATCGGGGTTACAACATGAGTGTTGCGATTGCGATCGGGCGGGGGGCTGCGATTAGCACTCCACCGTCGGATCGGGACCATAGATCGACGGTGTAAAACATATCGCGGGACTTAACGTTATAAAAAATCGCATCGGGGTTTTTTGATATTACAAAGGAAAATTCACCCCCCCGACCTTCCGATTGCGATTAGCGCTCGGGACTTAAGCGCTTGGTCCCAGCGCACGGGCATGTGGGGGAAGTGGTTTAGGACTTAGCCCAAAGGGGCTTAAGTCCATGGTCATAATACTTGTATTTTTATGAAAAATTTCAAGGTTTTTAAATGGATTTGGGGGTTTCGGCACAACTCAAAAAGAAGTTTCAAACCATGTCAGGAGGATTTTCATGAATGGAAGGAGAAACTTATGAAAAGTAGAGGAGTAATATGGAGAAAAAGGGGGAGAAAATGAAGGTTAGCTATGAGTGGGAGAAAAAAAAAAAATGATGGTTTCTTCAGCAGTTTCTTACATGAAATCAACAGAATTAAGAGGAACAGTAATGAGGATTTTGGACAGAGGCATGAGGCCTATAAGGAGTCTTCAAGAGCCAACAATTTTTAGTGATAAAATTTGTTCCTTGGAGGCTCAAAAATATTTAGCCACCTTTTGGTATAACAAAATATTACAGGTGGCTAACAGGTATGATGTGTGGGTGTATGTGATGCCATATGCTGAGTGGCATCATGCTCCGGCAAATGGTGGGATGTGCCTGATCCCTCACCAATCTGAAAACTAACCTCCAACGCAGTGAGTCTCTGTGACACCTCCTGCATGTGTTGGAGGAGCGCCTCTATAAATCTCCTCTCATCATCATCACCTTCCATTGGCTCTTTCTGCTATGTGTCTACAGGCTCCTCATAAACTGCACGGCTGCTGCAAAACCATACTGCGGCTTAACTTCGACCTCTGATTTACCCGAAAGCCAGGAAAATTAGGGCTGGAAGGTGATCCTTTGGCAGAAAAACAGGAAAAACGTTCTTTCTAATTCCAACCTTCAAAAAATTTGACCCTTTATATTTTTACTTTTTTTCAAATTTCGTTTTGGTACTACAAGCGCTGTACTCTCAAAATTCAGCCAAACCTCTTTATGATCTATAAATGTAAGCAGACCCGCAAAGATGAGCGGGGGGTATGCACCTGATACACTTGTAATATCTAGAAAGGAAATAAGCAGCCAATATGACATACTCAAACAATCTGGAAATCAGAAAACCAGACATAAAGCAAATACATATAAAAATGCCGGAAATGCTAAGCCATTTTATTAATCTGAGAATATAATGAGATACAATGGATAATCAGAATAAATGCACCTATCCTTGCTCAAGGCAAGTGAAGAACCCTCTCAGAAAAAACAGGAAATGGCTGCTACAAGAAACTGCATCCCAGCTGCTGGAAGAAACTGCCGTAAACTGCTGCTGCTGGAATGAACTGAAGCTAGGGGCTGATCCCCTTGCCGGAATGAGCTGAAAATCGGCAGACCACCTAAACTCACCACCCCAGACAAAACCCAGAAACCATTTACAAAACGTACCACCTCCGAAAATCACCCCCAGAAACCCTCCTCCTAGAAAAACGTTGTCCCTCCAGGACCAGCGCAGACACCAACTGAAATAGACTGAAATGGGGCCACAACTCCTCAGGAAACTCACCAAATGATAAACGTTGAACCTCCACACCGGAATAGGCCTGAATCTCCTGCAGAAATCTCTACCACTGAACAGCTCCAACTCAAACTGCGTCCTCCCTCCAAGGACTGCGCAGTCACCCAATGAAGCTCAGCTCCTCAGCAAAACTCCCAACCAAAACACCTGCAAATCTCCTGCTAAAGACTGAAGAAAAACCTTGCTCGAGCAGGCACTCGAAGTCCCCCGGGGCCAAGGGTGAGATCTCCGACCGGAGACACTCAGTTGCACTAAACGATCTTGTGACCATTAGCAACCCGACGTGCTCAAATGAAACGACGTCTAGCTCAACATCATCAACAATATCAATAATGCCCAAATGAGGAGGCTCCTCCACCTTTTATAGCATTGGTTTCCCTCCAAAACCAGCGTCCTCTCTCTCATTGGCTCCTCCACGTGGTGTGTGGCCCCCCTTGGCTCCCCCCTTAAGTTACAACGTTGCATCTACTAGGGAAACACTTTATTTTATTTAAGTGAGTTAGACCCCTTTTCTCACTTTTATTTATTAATAAACTATAGTCGGCAAAACTATACAAAAATCAAATATTCCAATTAGCGGTGCTAATTAGGAATATTACATGGAAGGAGATAGATGGCTAGAGCATATACTTTTGCAGGGAGGACTGTAATATTACAAATTTTACATCTATTTAGTGGAATAGTAGAGTTCTTACTCATTTTTTTTAACTAAGTAAATAAATGGGTGGAGGGACCCATAACCCCTTAAGATGAATAAATCCACTCCTAAGAGTGTGAACATGGTTAACTATTTGTTAGATCTACATCATGGAATAGTGGAGAAGCTTATTAATGAACTAAGAGTGGAGATTGAACATCATTAATAAGAAATAACATGGAGAGATGAAGGATTCAAATAAGATATGGGAGGAATAAAAGTAAGATCATAGAGCAAGAAATGATGAGATGATGGAGGAAGTGATGCATTAGTCCACACATGATGGAGCAGGTGAACATTAAATGCAGAGATCATGGAGATCATGGAGAGACAGTGCAGTCAACATGGAGACCTACGTCCACATGTACAGCACAGTTATGAGGTGGGCCAAGGCATGGGAAGGCTCACAATATATACAATGAAGATGAAGGAAACATTGGAGGCAAGCTTTGTATTATTTCTTTGAGATCTATTTAGATCTAAATCTTTCATTTGAAATTTCTATGCACGCTTATACTGTTTAGCTAAGTCTGCAGTGTTGTTTAGCACAAGGTGTTTCCAAGCGGAAATCCAACCCTTACCCACGGGGGACCTTGAGTGCCTACTCTGGGAAGGTTATTCTGAGCTTCCATTCATCATCAAGCATTGGTGCCACATTGTTCCTACTTTCTGCAGCCCATACATCTTCAAAAATAACGCATTTCTGCATTAGGGTTTGAGAGGAGGAGGTTGTCCTTCAGTATTTCAGCTGAGGAACCGGAGAAGGATTCATCCTATCACCTTGAGATTCAATTTTAGCCTTCTAGCATTTCAGATCTATATCAGGCAGCAGGCCATACATATCATACCTCCATGCAGCAGCAATCCCATCAAGGATTGCGCAATCCAATCTTGCAGATCTAGTGGAGGAGAGAAGTTTCCAGAACTTCAGCTGGAAATCCAGTGAGGGATATTCCCCTCACTTTGTATGTATTATTTTCATCATTCTTGAGCTAAGTAGACATATTTTGCAGCATGCATCAGTCTCTCCCTCCCATACAGCGCATTTTTTCCATCTGTTGTGTAGGTAGCAGTTGTGATCTTGAGAGGAGGAAGAAGAAGCTAGATCTCAAGCTTCTAGCTTGGAGATATTAAGGAGGGATAAACCCTCAATGCATATATATGATCTACAGCACATTGCAGCCATATTACATCAATTTATGCTTCAAATCTTCATAACCAAGCAGTCAAGGGATCAAACCCTAGGACGGTGAATTTTTGATCTTCTTAGATTTGGATTTCCTTTCTGGGTTATCTTAGGTTTCCATCATAGTGCCCAGATATGCAATCTTGGCATCATCAGAGCTCCATAGAAACATATATATACACTTTCCATTTCAGCCAGCAGCTATAATATCATCATCAGCTGAAGGTACAATGCATTATTCAGCTTCCAACATCTCTAGTTACGCAGTGCCTGCTTTGGCATGGTTTCAGGGTCATTCTAGGCCACTTTCTTGGCTTGAATGCTTCTATTTTATGCGTTTTTGTATCTATTATTCATCTCCACATAATAAAATGGCTCACCTATTCTTTCTATATCTGTGTTGATCATAACTTATGTGTACATAATCTGTTGTTTCAAATATTGTGTTTGTGTATTATTGCATTCTCCCTTTTGGGATATTACATAATGTGGCAAAGTAAATTAAGGATTTAATACACCGTATCCATTTTATGTATGTTAAAAGATAATAGCATCACAGTAGATTGGCCACATCATGTAGTCCCTCAAGGCTGCAGAAACCTGGTTCTGCAACCACCCATATTCACCTCGAGTGAGACTGTGATATTCTTGCAAGTCATTTCTGAAACGGTCGGTGATCAAGGGTTTTGTTGGTGTGCAGCATAGATCAAACCTAGGTCAAGACCAAATGATCCAAAACCAATATAAACTCATATTTCCATACCTACTTCTAAAAATTTTCAAATCAAATGGCACCAAATGGATCCATTGTTATTCCTTCTTCAAATCATATGCCCCAAATCAAGAATATGTTTCTAATAAAATGAGCATTTGTTTAACGTAGCACAAATTTGATGCTCTCTTAGCACTTATAGTACTAAATTCAATTGTTTTTCATTCTCATCCTATAAATTTGAGTAAATAAGAATGTCACCAAGGAGCATGATGACAAATTTATCCAAATACAACCTAAAGATCCCATTAATCAATCACATGAAAGTAGATGGTTAAACTATCAAATCAGATGCCACCACTATAAACTCATATTGCCATACCTATTTCTAAAAGTTTTCTTGTTGATATCTTCATCCTTTATCCTTTTTTGATGGTAGCATGACCTTAATTATATCTTTGAAAATAATGTTTTCTTCTCTTACACATCAATTGTAGGTAGACTTGCACATTTTTTCTTTGTTATCTCTTCTACATGAGTTGCATACAATTAACACCCTTTTCAAAAAACATTAACACCCCTTTCTAAAAATATTTCTTCAATTGCAAAGATGACATTTTTTTTGTGTAAATAGCTCTTGGAATTCCATTCACTATTATGAAAAAAAATTGTTGTCATTTATTTAGACAAGGTATTTTTATAAAATTCGAGGACAACATGATGTGTGTCTAATTAATCCATCTCACTGAGTAAATCATATCAACCAAAAGCCAATATGTTCATATTTGAAACAATATTAACCCTATTCATATTTAAGGGATGGCCTTTTACTATCTCATATATTTTCCTTTTAATCTCAATAGCCAATTGAATCAACCATAATTTAAATATTTTAACCAGCATAGAGAAATATAACTATTACTTTCTCCTAAATCAATTATAAATGTAATAGGTTTCTAACCAAGCTTACCTTTAACATTGATCATGTTTGAATGATGATATACTTGTCAATTTTTCCAACGTCGCATAAATTCTTGGAATGTTCTTGGTCATATTAGTTGCTACTTGGATATTGTGCACATTCCTCATTGTCTTCATTATGAGGATAATCTCTATACAAATGATCACCTTCATAACCCTAACATTCATATAGTTTCCTTTCCCTTTTCCCCAAATATTATTCCATCTTGAATCCACTCTAGATTGGTTGACTTTGATAATGTGTTAGGAAGATATAAGCTCTTATAAAATGGACCTGTTAGAAAAGGTCAATAATGCAGTATGTCGAATGAAAAATAACAGCAAATGAAAGAAAAACTACTATAAAATGGTGTGGATGAAGAATATCACCCCATTGGCGTCTGCCTAATTAGTTTCAAAAACATGATTTATGTACCAAACAGATATTAATTAAAGAGACGCATAATGAAAGAGTTTCATGTCAAGCCTTATTCGGCTCATCTAAAGTACCAGAAGACCCTCACAACTATTAAAAGATTCTATTATGGCCAAGTTTTAAGAAAGAGGTGGTTGATTTTGTGGCTAAATTCATAGAATGTCAGGAAGTGAAAGATGAATGCAAGCATCCAATGGTGATATTGTATCCCATTCCCTTTCTGGAATGGAAGTGGGAGGTAATTTCTATGGACTTTATCACAGGTTTTCCAAAAACCTCCAGGAAACATGATGCAATCATGGGGGTGATTAGCAACTTGAGAAAAGTGGCTCATTTTGTAGCAATCAAATCCAATAGGTCTGCTAGTGAGGTGGCACAAATATTTATAAAATAGATTATGAGACTGCATGGTATCCCCAAAAAAAGTAACTCAGACTGAGATGCTAAGTTCACTTCAATATTTTGGAATAAATTGTTTTCAGATTTGGGGACAGAGTTGGCAGCTATTACATCATATCATCCACAAATGGATGGGAAAACAAAGAGGAAAAATATGATCTGCGAAAACATGTAGAGAATGTATGTCAAGCATCATCCCAAGAAGTGGAAGGAGTAAATGTCACTTGTAGAGTTTGCTTACAACAATGGATACCAATAATCCATTGATATGATTCCATTTGAGGCATTGTATGGGAGGAGTTTTAATAATCCTATCAATTGGAATGATCCAGTGAATAGGGTCCTTTTTGGGCCTGATACACTCAAGGAAATGGAGCAGAAAATTCAGATCATCAAGCATAATTTGAAAGTGGCACAAGATAGACAGAAACGCTATGCATATCAGCATAGCATGCATAAATAGTCCCAAGTTGGGAACATGTTTACATAAGAATTAAATGCAAGAAGGGTTCATTAAATATTGGATCATGTGCCAAGTTGGCACCACGATATTGTGGGCCTTTTGAAATCCTTGAAAGGATTGTACCAATGTCCTATATGTTGGCTTTACCTCCTTAAGTTAGAGTTCATGATTTTTTCCCTATTTCTTTGCTTAAAATATGTGTAAATGATTCTAATCATGTGATCAATTGGTTTGTGTTATAGGTGGAACTAGAGGGAGAGTTCAAGTGAGATACAATGTGTATTCTAGACCGTAGGAGTCTCATCCTCTAGAATCGAGCCATAGAGAAATTCAAAGTGTAATGGAGGCACTTTGGGCCATAGGAAGCAACTTGGGAAATGGATGATTCCATGAGAGCATCATATCCATTTTTTTTTCTTGGATGAGGAAAATGTGTGTATATGATTGTAAATATTGTATAAATTTGTGTAAATAAATCTCCATAGAACAGTATATGTTTTATTTAGTTTCCCTTTGTTTCATATGAGAAAAAGAACACAAAGGGCGGTGCTCCCTAAAGGGGGAGGGGTCTTTGATATCCCCAAAACGTTTTTTCTCACAAAATGAAAAGTAAATAATTTACAAACTATGTTAAAAGTGTTTAATCAAAAGGAACACGAATTCCAAAGTTGAGGAAGTAACTTTCTGGGGATATGTAAGGTTTCCTTATGCAGGAAATATGGATTGTTTGGATATCCATTAAAGGTTGGTTGGTGTGCCTTAAATAAATTATTCCTAAATTTAAATGGGTTACAAAAGGAAGTACACGGGCCATGTGCTTGAGAACCACAACAAGGCAAAGAGGACAAGAAAATTTGTGAAGACTAGACATGGCAAGGCAGCAAGGACAGAGAAGCCAATCCTTGTGTAGAAAGGAAAGAAATAAAGGAAAAACGAGGCGTTCAAACTCAGGGGGGGTAAATCATTCCTCATTCACTCATTTAGGCAAAGCATCCATTCAAGCAATAGCACAGAGGAGCGCAGAAGAGAAGGAATATCAGAGTAAGGATTTGCCAAGGAGAATAGTATAAAAATACAACATTTTGGTTGGCATGATTGGCATAAAGATGGTCTCTCCTTGGTGAGGAAAAATGCCTCTCGAATCCCTGTAAAGCTAGAGGGTGGAGATGGTATTCTCTGGATTCCCTTGATGGTGTTGGTGGAGGATTGTGTCCTTAGATTCCTGGAGGGAGGACCTTTGAAGCCTCTCTTTTTGTGATTTTGCAGTGGGTTATGGAATCCCCTGAGTGTGTGGAACCATTGTGTTCAAGCTGTATACATTATTCTATATATTCCCTTGACACTCTTTGAGTGGAGGCAGTTGGCCTCTAGATTCCCTGTGTGTAGTTGGGTGGAAAAAAGACTCTATATACTCTTTGTGCTTTTGTTGGAGGAAGGAAGCATTTGGATTCCCTATATGCATTGATTGGTTTCCATCGGGTAATAGATAATGAAGGAATTTTTCCTTTGGATTCCCTGTATAATATTGGATTGTTGAGTGGTTGGTGGTTAGAGGAATAAGCTCCTCTGGATTCCATGTTTCAACTGGAAGTTGGTGTTTCAATCCTTTGAGCAAGCCCTTCAGTCTCTGGAATCTGGATTGGGGATGACAACTATAAGTGAGCTTGGTTGCAGCTGTGTATGGTTGGGTGGAGATTCCTTGTCCCAAACTCAGTTTCCCAAAATATTCTAAGATAAATGATCTTTCAGCAATTTTTTATCTAACAATACATGTATGTATTTACACTCCTATATGGAAATGGTGCCCATAATTATAATGAACATGCATTTTATTTCTAGTCTAAAATGATGATGATAATGTACTGAATTTGTGTTGTATTTATGGATTCAAATGATGTGTTGTGTGAAATTCATGTCAGTGTTATTAATAACATATATTAGATAGCATGATTGATTGATATGTTATGAGATGTTAAAAGCATTGAAAGGTTCCCTATGGGCCTGAACCAAACTTGGCATAAGAAATAATAAAAATGCACTTAGGTTATAGGCACCAGAATGGTTCATAAGAACTAGATTTAACCATTACAGTAATTAACATCTAAACCCTATTATTACATAATAAAAATTAAAATTAAAATAACTTGTTTGACAGGGTCTGCGCATACATACATACATATATATATATATATATATATATACTGGTTGTTAGCATGTGAACTAGTTTATGAGGCATGTGTTGACGTTGAGGATGACTTCCTCTTCCAACTGTAATAACTAGTGACCTTACATTAAAATGTTCTCAGCCTTTCATTTTCAACAGTTTTCACCCTCACCCTAAGGACATTGATGTTGATGGTTGTGGATCACCGCTAGTAGCCAAATTCCCTTGAAACCCTTAAGTGGCACCATAGATTTGCAACATTTCTTAGACGCATGGAGTTCCTGGCGTGTATCAAGAGCAGTGAAGGACCTTCAATATTTCACTACATATCCTTGGCAGAAATCGGCTATTAGATCACAGGTGTGGGCATGCCTGGAATCCCCTCTCCCAATATGGGGAATACCTAAAGGTTAGGAACTCGTTGCAGTGGCTTTAGCATAAGATCAGGATGGGTAGCATCGGTAGGCACTTAGTAAACCACCACATGTATTACTAAAATTTTATTCATATCTTAATGATATTAGAACCATTGTGGTCGAGCCATGGTCAAAGAGACCAATGAAAGGCAGCAAGCACAGAGAGGGCATGAGTTTTGGTGATGACCATTGAGACCAAGATTAAGCAGGTCACTCAGGGTCTGATAAGTTCTCTTTGTTGGATCCATGGAAGAGATCAAATGCAAGAAATTTTGCGGCGCAGAAGGGAGAATACTTGAACTTATAATTTGTTCGACTAACCTTATCCTTCAATTAGGTGAAACCCTAACCATGGAAGCTTGGTATTGGCATGCCTATATTTCCCCTGTCATGGTTGTATGAAGGAAAGGTGACATGGTCGAGAGATTCTATATCTAAAGCTTAGTTTCATTGCAAAATGGATAGACAAGGATGTCGCCAATTAAGATGCATTGGCAAACACACTAGCCCGATGGTTTTTCCATTTTTCGATGGGTGGGTCACTTAACAAGTTGGCCCAACGGGTCAATTCTGGGTTGTTCACAAGATTGCATGATCAAAGGGTCAGTTGGGCTCACAAATCATAGGTGGGAATGTCTCATGTTGTACGGAGTGGAGCCCATGTGACATCTCATCTAGTGGGTCAGATCTGTAAGTTAAGACAAAGTGAAGCTTGCAATTGCGCATAGGATAACGTGGGGATGGGGAAATTTGGATTCCACCTAACCCTAGGATGTCTTTTTATTGGTGTAGGGATTACCCACCTTCCAGGCCTATCGATGGTTCAACCCCAAATAATTCGAAAGAACTTGCAAGAAAGGGAGCAGTGTGAGTCAGCACGGATGTTGTGGCAATGCCACGATTGTGCATCAATCGGGAGAAAATTCATGTGGAGGTATTTCCCACTAGAAATGTGGCATGAAGGCCATACCCCGGAATCATTTATTAGTAAATCAGAGGGTGGAAATAATATATGTGGTAGGAGCAAGTATGCGAGATGACGCAAGTCAATCCGTGTTGGCAGAGCGTGCACCCTGATTGGTGGAGAGGAGATCCCACTTGATAGGTCATCTCGATGGAATGGCCCCGGAAGTATTAAGAGGCCCCAGTAGGTAACAAAGGGGCATGCCTAGGAATTTTCAAGATGGGGAAAATGGGATGAAATGTCCCAAAGGGTCATCCTGAAGGGATAAGGAGAGCAAGAGTGAAATCGTTTGCACGAAGTGGTTAGTTCGTTGATGTTGTATTCAATCAAGCATATCGGGACCCTTTGGGAGTGGGAGAACTATATATATATATTCGATGCATCCAAACCCAAACATGAGAATTGATAATTAAAATGAATAAGGAACAAAAAAATTTATTATCCCATTCCTCTAACTATACTTGGGGAGTTGGGTAGGAAGATAGCCTCCACACTGGTAAGCAAGTGGGATAACATTTATACAAAGAATATTTATATGTTTCTTCTATATTTTATCCCATTATTTCTTCAATTTTCAATGGATCCATTTTTGTTCCTTCTTCTAATCATATGCCCCAAATAATGAATATGTTTCTGATAAAATGAACATTTGTATAATGTAGCACAAATTCGATGCTCTCTTAGTACTTATAGTACTAAATTCAAGTGTTATTCATGCTCCTCATATAAATTTGGTTATATAATAATGTCACCAAGGAGCATGATAAACTTATGCAAATACAACCTAAAGATCCCATTCATCAAGCACATGAAAGTAGATGGTTAAATTTCCAAATCAAATGGCACTACTATAAACTCATATTTCCATACCTAGTTCTAAAAGTTGTCAAATCAATTTGCACCAAATGGATCCATTGTTATTCCTTGTTCAAATCATATGCCCCAATTAATGAATATGTTTATGACCAAATGAGAAATTGTTTAACGTAGCACAAATTTGATGCTCTCTTAGCACTTATAGTACTAAATTCAATTGTTATTCTTGTTCCTCCTATAAATTTGAGTAAATGTGAATGTCGCCAAAGAGCATTATGAAAAACTTATCCAAATACAACCTAAATATACCATTCATCAAACACATGAAAGTAGCTGGTTAAATTTTCAAATTAGATGCCACCACAATAATCTCATATTGTCATATCTAGTTCTAAAAGTTGTCTTATTGATATATTCATCCTTTATCGTTATTTGATGGTAGCATGACCTTAATTGTATCTTTGAAAATATTTTGTTATTCTCGTATACATCAATTTTAGGTAGACGTGCTCATGTTTTCTTTGTTATCTCTTCTACATGAGTTGCATACAATTAACACCCTTTTCAAAAAATAAACACCCCTTTCTAAAAACATCTCTTCAATTGCAAAGATGAAATCTATGTTATGGAAATAGATCTTGGAATGCCATTCACTATTATGAAAAAAATTGTTGTCATTTATTTAGACAAGGTATTATTATGAAAATATAGGACAACATGATGTGAGCCTAATTAATCTGTCTCAATGAATACATCATATCAACCAAAAGCCAATATGTTCATATTTGCAACAATATTAACCCTATTCATATTTAAGGGCTGGCCTTTTACTATCTCATAGATTTTCCTTTTAATCTTAGTAGCTAATTGAATCAACCATAATTTAAATCTTTTAGCCAACATAGAAAAATATATAACTATTACTTGATCCTAAATCAATTAAAAATGCAATAGGTTTCTAACCAAGCTTACCTTTAACATTGATCATGTTTGAATGATGATCTACTTGTCAATTAGTCCAACGTTGCATGAATTCTTGGAATGTTCTTGGCCATATTAGTTGCTACTTTGATATTGTGCACATTCCTCATTTTGTCTTCATTATCAAGATAATATCTATACAAATGATCCCCTTCATAACCCTAGCATTTAACTATTTTCCTTTCCCTTTTCCCAAAATATTATTCTAACTTGAATCCACTCTAGATTGGTTGACTTTGATAATGTGTTAGGAAGATATAAGCTCTTATAAAATGGACCTGGTAGAAAGGGTCAATAAGGCAGGACGCCATAATGAAAAATATCAGTAAATGAAAGAAAAATTGCTACAAAATGGTGGATGAGGAATATCACCTCATTGATGACGGCCTAATTAGGTTCAAAAACAGAAATTATGTTCCAAACAGTTATTAATTAAAGAGACTCATAATGAAAGAGTTTCATGTCAAGCCTTATTCATCCCACCCAGGATACCAGAATACCTTCATGGCCATTAAAAGGTTATATGATGGCCAAGTTTGAAGAAAGATGTGGGTTATTTTGTGGCTAACTGCATAGAATGTCAAGAAGTGAAAGATGAATGCAAGCATCCAGCAGCGCTACTGTATCCCATTCCCATTCTAAAATGGAATTTAGAGGTAATTTCTATGGATTTTATCACATGTTTTCCAAAAACCTTCACACAACATGACGTAATCATGGGGTTTATTGACAAGTTTATAAAAGTGGCTCATTTTGTAGCAGTCAAATCCACTAGTTCTTCTAGTGAGGTGGCACAAATATTCATAAAATAGATTTTGAGACTACATGGTATCCCCAAAAAAAGTATCTCAGAATGAGATGCTAAGTTCACTTCAAGATTTTAGAAGGAATTGTTTTCATGTTTGGGGACCGATTTGGAATTTAGTACAACATATCATTTACATATGGATGGGAAAACAGAGAGGAAAAATAGGATCCTCAAAGACATGTTGAGAATGTATGTCATGCATCAGCCCAAGAAGTGGAAGGAGTACATGTCACTTGTAGAGTTTGCATACAAAAATGGATACCAAGAATCCATCAAGATGATTCCATTTGAGGCATTGTATGGGAGGAGTTACAATACTCCTATCAATTGGAGTGATCCAGTGAATGGGGTCCTTGTTGGGACTGATATGCTCAAGGTAATGGAGCAACAAATTTATATCATCATGCATAATTTGAAAGTGGAATAGGATAGACAGAAAATATATGCAGATCAACATAGGGTGCATAAATATTCCCAAGTTTGGGAACATGTTTACTTAAGAATTAAACCCCAGAAGAGTCCCTTAAAGATTGGATCATGTGCCAAGTTGACACCATGGTATTGTGGGCCTTTTGAAATCCTTGAAAGAATTGTACCAATGACCTATAGGCTTGCTTTACCTCCTTAAGATAGAGTTCATTATGTTTTGCATGTTTCTTTGCTTAAAAGTTGTGTGCATGGAGGCACTTTGGGCCATAGGATCCACTTAGGAAATGGTTGACTCCATTTTTTTCTTGGATGAGTAAAATTTGTTTATATGATTGTAAATATTGTATAAATTTTTGTCTATAAAGCTCATAAATTTTTGTATATAAAGATCCATATAATAATATATGTTTTATTTTGTTTCCTTGTGTTTCATATGTGAAAACGAACATTGAGGGAAGTGCTCCGTGAAGGGGGAGGGGTCTGTGATATCCCCAACCTGGGTTTTCTCACAAAATGCAATGTAAATAATTTACAAACTATGTTAAAAGTGTTGACTCAAAAGGAACACATATTCCAAAGCTGAGGAAGTGACTTGCTTGGGATATGTAAGGTTTCCTTATGTTGAAAATATGGAATGTTTGGATAGCCATTAAATTTTGGTTGGTGTGCCTTAAATAAAATGATTCCCAAATTAAAATGGGTTACAAAAGGAAGTACATAGGCAATGTGCTTGAGAATCACAATAAGGAAAAGAGGACAGTAAAATTTATGAAGACTAGACATGGCAAGGTAGCAAGGACAGAGAAGTCAATCCTTGTGCAGAAAGGAAAGCAAGACAGGAAAAAGTAAGCGTTCTACCTCAAGAGGGGACGATCATTCCTCATTCACTCATTCATGCAAAGCATCCATTCAAGTAGTAGCACGGAGAAATGCATAAGAGAAGGAAAAGCAAAGTAGGTATTTGCTAAGGATAAGAGTAGAAAAAGACAACATTCTGATTGGAATGATTGGCATAAATATGGTATCTCCTTGCTAATGAATAATGCCTCTTGAATCCATATAAAGCTAGAGGGTGGATTTGGTCTTCTATGGATTCCCTTGATGGTGTGGGTGGAGGATTGTGTCCTTGGATTCCTCGAGGCGGGACCTTTGAGGCCTCTCTTCCTGTGATTTTGCAGTGGGTTATGGATTCTCCTAAGTGGGTGGAACGGCTATATTCAGGGTGGAGACTTGCTTCTATGAATTCCATTGGCACTCTTTGAGTCGAGGCAGTTGGCCTCTAGATTCCTTATGTGTACTTGGGTGGAGAAGAAGCCTTTGGTTTCTCTTTGTGCTTTGGTTAGAGGCGGCAAGCCTTTGGATTCCTTATATGCATTGATTGGTTGCCATCGGGTAGTAAGAGAACAGAGGAAGTTGGCCTTTGGATTCCCTATATAATATTGGATTGTTGAGTGGCTGGTGGGTGGAGGAAGAAGGTCCTCTGGATTCCCTGTTTCGACTAGAATTTGGTGTTTCAATCATTTTAGCAAGCCCTTCAGTCTCCGAAATATTTGTCGGGGCTGATAGCTACAAGTGAGCTTGGATACAACTCTCTATGGTTGGGTGGAGATTCCTTGTCCAAAACTTATTTTCCCAAAATATTCTAAGATAAGTGATATTTCTGCAATTTTTAATCTAACAATTCATGTATGTGTTTACACTCCAATATGGAAATACTGCCTATAATTATAATGAACGTAAATTTCATTTTTGGTATGAAATGATGATGATAATGTATTGAATTTGTGTTGTATTTCTTGATTCAAATGATTTGTTGTGTGAAATGCATTTCATTGTTATTAATAACATTTATTAGATAGCATGATTGATTGATATGTTATGAAATGTCAAAAGCATTGAAAGATTCCCTATGGTCTTGAACCTGAATATGGCATAAGAAATAATAAAAATGCACAAAGGTTAAAGGGATCAAAATGATTCTTAAGAACCAGATCTAACAATTACAGTAATTAACATCTAAACCCTATTATTACATAATAAAACTTACAATAAAAATATCTTGTTTGCTTGTTAATACGCATATATATATATATATATATATATATATATATATATATATATATATATATATATATATATATATATATATATATATATTGGTTTTTAGCCTGTGAACCAGTTTATGAGGCATGTGTTGATGTCGAGGATGAATTCCTCTTCCAACTATAATAACTTGTGACCTTACATTAAAAGCTTATCAACCTTCCATTTTCAACAGTTTTCACCCTCGCCCTATGGACATTAATGTTGATGGTTGTGCATCACCACTAGTAGCTAAATTCCCTTGAAACCCTTGAGTGGCACCATAGGTTTGCAGTATTGCTTAGAAGCATGGAGTTCCTGGTGTGTAGCAATAGAAGTGAAGGACCTTCGAGAGATCATTGCATGTCCTTGGGAAAAACCGGTTATCAGATCACCGGTGCGGGCATGCTTGGAATCCCCTCTCCCAGTACGGGGATATAATATTCCAAAATTAGATTGCAGCTAATTGGAATATTAAAGTTTTGTTTTGTCACTTAGATATATGAATAAGTGGGTAGGGATACCCATAAATATCTTTAGTAGGAATAAAACCACTTCTCATGTGAATGTGGCTCATTATGATAGCTAAATAAATCACCCTTAGGTGTGAAAAGAGGCTAGAGCATGTGGACAGGGTCAAAGTTGACCAGATCAACAATGTTGTTATGGAGATAATGGAATATTATTGGAGGACAACACAGTCATTTAGGAGGAGTGTATGCATGAGAGTAACTCATTTAATGAGTGGGACAAAGGGTGAGGAAGCTCACCAAGCATAAAAGGAAGGGGATGGAAGAATTAGAAGACATGGATTTGTATTATTGATTTTGATCCTTTTAGATTTGGATTTGTTATGTGACATGTCTATGCATGTTTTTGTTGTTTAGCAGGGTTTGCAGTGTTATTTAGCACAAGGGTGTTTTCGAGCGGAAATCCCACCCTCATCTTCGGGGGACTTCAAGTGCCTACTCAGGAGAGGTATCTTGAGCATCATTTCCACTATCCGAAATTTTTCCAAGCTTCAGTATTCATCTACAACGTAGTCTATTCCAAATTTGTGTTGTGTTGCAAGGTTGTAGCAGTGGAGGGTTGATAGATCTAATTCTGAGCTAGTTTTCCAGTGGAGGGAGCAGCCTTTTATCCGGGAATCTTGTGAGGAAGTTCTTAGAGCTTCATTGCATCATTTAGCATCAGGCTAAGTAGCTACCTTCAGCTATAGCGCAGTTTTCTTCAAGGACTACGTTATTTCAGAGAGCAGCTGCAACAGTGGGTTTATTACCCTAGTTGGAGTTGTATTTCCTATGAGGGGATTAGCCATTCATTTAAGAGATCTATTGGAGGAAGATCATCCATCTCATATATCATATCACCCACCTCCTATCAGTATTCCAGTTGCAGTGATTATTCAGCCCTAGGGCCATATCTTGTTATTTTGTATATTGTGTATTTCCGGAAACCTTTTCTGGGTTGTCCTAGAAATCTGTTTTGGAGCTTAGATCTCTATTCCCGACATCTTTGGAGCATTGTATCAGCAAATATTTATATTTCGATATTTCATTTGTTGCTACTATCATATCCAACGTAGTTATAGCATTCTAGTATTTCATGTATTAGCAGTATTTTACATTTTGATGTATTGTTTCATGGGAGGCTTGTTTCCCCAATCTTAAGTGATCTTTTCCTCAATATCTTGTACTCATTTTATTCTAATAATCATAATGGAATGGCGTTATGGTTGTCTCATGTATTGATCTATTGATATTTCTGCATATTTCCAGTTTTATGTCTTGTACTGTTGCTCTCCCAATTTTGGGATATTACAGTGGTATTGAAGCATAATCTTGGTTCAGCATGTGTACTTCAACTATTATGTCATCTAAAGAGGCTTCTCATAGAAAGGAGAATATTTTCAGAAGATATGGAGGCAAGACTCCATTATCGATAAAAATGAAAGGAAAGGAGTTCTCAAAACTTCTTCTTCAAACTATGCAAGGCATTAACAGAGACATCAAAGAGATGAGGATGGAGAGATATATAAATTCTCAAAGAGGGTTTTCACATAAAGAAAGCTCACATATTTCATATTATGGGTGTGAGCATTCAGCCTCACCATCAGATCCACAACGTTGTACCATGCCTACATTCTTGGAAAGAGAAGAAGAGGAAGGAGAAACACCAAAGGAGGAGACTCTTGGTGACTATCTCCAAGAATATGAATTTCAATCTAGAAGATTCAAGGAGCATCTAAACTTCCAAGGGTTCTGCCAAATCAAAGAAAATAGAAGACCCAGTAACCACAATAGAAGAAAGGGGTGCATGCAGCACACTTTGGGTAGATTCTTTCTGCGTACTTTTGATGGGTCACCCAAGTGCACAGCCAAGGCTTGGGTAAGGAAGTTGGACACATATCTACAGCTGCATCAAGTTTCAGAAAGGGAGGCCATTAAGGTAGAAGCATTGCACCTTGAAGGTAAGGCTTATGCTTAGTGGTTTTATGGTTCTTCTTCATTGAACCATGCAAATGTATCTACTTATGCAGACTTCACTAGGAGGTCAGTGAAGAGATTTGATCAAAAACATTCTAAAACTTCTTTGGCTGAGCTAGCCAAACCCAAGAAATCAGAGTCTTTGCATGAGTTGGTAGGAGCCACTAAATCTACTCTACTCTAGAATGCTATTGAGGGGGTTAAATATTTGCAAATGATTTGCCAAGGGAAAAAGGCCCACTTCAACAAGAACTTTCTTCTCAAGAGTAAGACATGAAGATTCCTCCTTAAAGAGGAGATCGAGACAAAGGATGTCTTGATGATGAGGTATTCTCCCATGATGAGGAGGAATAAAAGGAAGAATTGGAGGGAGATATCAGTGTTGTAAAAGAAGGAGATCCACCACCATTTGAAGATGGAGATGAAGCAGTTGCTTCAACTAGAGGGGCTCTTGTATCTTTGCAAGAAGTTCCAAAGGATCTCACATATGAATATCAGAAGCAGCATGTGTTTGTATTGATGGGCAGTGAGACTAAACAATGGAGGAAGTGTGTTCTGACATTGACCACAGTTTTGGGGACATACAACATGATAGATCACTTCTTTGTGATTAAGACTCTTGACACCAATATGACATTGGGTGTGGTGGGGTTGATTACATTGGAGAATAACACCTTAGATGGTGAGATCTTGCAGATGGGAGGAGAAGATGAGAAGTATGGCCAACATCAAGTGATTGGGGACATAGACACCCATACATTTCAGGAGGTTTATGAACAAAAGGAGGAGGTTGATTTGCATGGTGAAAGCAAGGAAAAATCATTCCACTCACATATGCAGCCTACTTTAGGCCTTGATGTCTCATTACATGGAGGCATTCTACCAGGGAGACCCCCCGATTGGAAAATGATCAAAGAGTTCTCTCAACATGGTGCATCATTGATAAATTTGGCTAAGGGAGGAACCTTGGTAAAAGCTAGCACAATGCAGAGAGCCTCTGATGAGTTCAAAAGAGGGAGGAGAAGTTTTATGATATTGACATTGCCATCTCCCACTCAACTATTTGCGTTGAAATGTGATGATTCATGAGTATGTGATGGCACAAGCATGGTGTCAAAGGGGTACTCCATGGCTTTGGAGAAATATAAGACACTTCCACATAGGACAGAGTCTTCCACATATGACAAGAGGTTATTGACACTCTTGTATGCATTGACCAAACTATGGAAGTTTTGGATGGGCAATGCCTTCCAAGAGGAGGTTGACCTCCATATACTTCAGTCTTGTCATGGGCAAGATCAGCTGCAAAGGAGGCACCAAAAGTGGGATAGCGATACTCTGACATGTGGCTTTGGCATTGATCATGTCAAATAGGGGAGTTATGATGTGACAAGTACTCCATTTCAGAATTCAACAGCGCTGTCACTATTGAGGAGTATAGATCCATATTGGGAGTCCCAATTATTGGTGGAGTATTCCAAGAGCCTCTTCACATGTAAGGTTCTTGATGGGAAAGTGATAGATGGGAGATATAGAGTGGTTGATGGGGTCATTTATTTCCAAAATTCAGATCTACTTAACTAGAGACTCCAAGCTCAAGGAGGAGATTCTACATCCAGCATATGAGGCAAACTTTTCTAGGCATGTAGATTTCATTGAGACTTATCACACCATCATGGAGGGATTATATTGGGAGGATCTCAAAGAAGATGTGAACCAACATATCAGGAGGTGTGTAGCTTGTTTGACGAAGGAGGAGAAGAAAAACCACCTTGCAAGGTTGTTACAACTACTTTCCCTTTTGATGGAGAGATGGGAAGGCTCATCTACGGACCTCTTCACCAACTTGCCAATCATATATGGTAAGGATTGTGTCTTGATGTCTATTGATCAACTAACAATGTATGTGCATTCCTTTTCCATACATTTGCAGCACATTGCTCCACAAGAGAGCAAGCCTCTCTTTGGATTTCATGGTCCTTTTGGAACTACATTCAGTGATGGGATTGGCCACTTTGTAGAGGACTTTGGGCAAGACTTGTTTTTTTTTGTTCATATTCAGCCAACACCTAATGTCCTTTACTATTTTCAAGCTTTTGAGAATCTTATGGCAGCAAACAAGCGGTTGGATGGCCACTTATCATATCATGTTTTGAAACAGCTAGGAGCATAACAGTGTTGGTCTCACTTGAGGGACTATTGTCATCATCCAGCATGTTATATGACACTTGGTCTATTTTTCTTTTGGAGCCCTTATGGTGATGACATTATATTCACTATATGTAGGATGGATTGGGCAAGAGAGGTTCCTGGAACCAAAGAGTGGGTTCATGATAGTCCAGGTGTCTTTTGGCTTCCTGAGGACCATATTATTGCAGCTCAATATCAGCAGCTCCATATTTATCATAAATGGAGAGAGAGACAACGTGAGTTGAACAATTTAATCTCTCATTTTCAGCCATGTAGCCCCTATACATTGCAAAAATAGGGGATTGGTGATTGTTTCTATGAGATACCAAGGATGGCTCACTTTATTTGGATGATAGCATGGAGATTGGAGTCCCTCATTGGAATGGTTTTGTGTTGTCTTTATAGTTGCTTGAGGACAACCAACATTTTGGAGGGGAGGACTGTAATATTCCAAAATTAGCTTGCAACGAATTGGAATATTAAATTTTTGTTTTGTCACTTAGATAGATGAATAAGTGGGTAGGGAGACCCATAAATCTCTTTAGTAGGAATAAAACCACTTCTCATGTGAATGTGGCTCATTATGACAGCTAAATAAAGCACCCTTAGGTGTGAAAAAGGGCTAGAGCATGTGGACAGGGTCAAAGTTGCCCAGATCAACAGCGTTGTTATGGAGATAATGGAGGATTATTGGAGGATAACGCAGTCATTTAGGAGGAGTGTATGCATGAGAGTAACTCCTTTAATGAGTTGGACCCAGGGTGAGGAAGCTCACCAAACATAAAAGGAAGGGGATGGAAAAAATATAAGACATGGATTTGTATTGTTGATTTTGATATTTTTAGATCTGGATTTGTCATGTGACATGTCTATGCATGTTTTTGCTATTTAGCACAAGGGTGTTTCCAAGCAGAAATCCCACCCTCATCCTTGGGGGACTTCGAGTGCCTACTCAAGAGAGGTATCTTGAGCATCATTTCCACTATCCGGCATTTGGCCAAGCTTTAGTCTTCATCTACAACGTAGTCTATTCCAGATTTGTGTTGTGTTTCAGGGTTGCAGTAGTGGAGGGTTGATAGACCCAATTTTTGAGCTAGTTTTCCAGTGGAGGGAGTAGCCTGTCATCCAGGAAGCTTGTGAAGAAGTTCTTAGAGCTTCATTGCATTATTTAGCCTCAGGCTAAGTAGCTACCTTCAGCTACACTGTAGTTTCCTTCAAGGACTACGCTATTTCAGAGAGCAGCTGCAGCAGTGGGTTTATTGCCCTAGTTGGAGGAGTTGTATTTCCTGTGAGAGGATCATCCCTTCATTTAGGAGACCTAATGGAGGAATATCAGCCATCTCATATATCATATCAGCCACCTCCTATCAGTATCCCAATTGCAGTGATTATTCAGCCCTAGGGCCATATCTTGTTATTTTTTATATTGTGTATTTTCGAAAACCTTTTCTGGGTTGTCCTGGAAATTTGTTTTGGAGCTTAGGTCTCTATTCCTGACATATTTGGAGCATTGTATGAGCAGATAATTATATTTCCATTTTTCAGTTGTTTCTAGTCTCATAGATAGCGCAGTTATAGCATTCTGACATTTCATGTATTATCAGTATTTTACATTTTGATGTATTGTTTCATGGGAGGCTTGTTTCCCCAATATTTATGAGTGATATTTTCCTCAAGATATTGTACTCTTTTTTTGCTAATAATTATAATGGAATGGCTCTATAGTTGTCTCATGTATTGATCTATTGATATTTCTGTATATTTACAATTTTATGTCTTGTATTGCTGCTCTCCCAATTTTGGGATATTACAAGGGAATTCCTAAAGGTCTGGAACTCGTTGGAGTGGCTTTAGCTTAAGCTCAAGAGGGGTAGCGTTGGTAGGTTCTTAGTAAACTACAAAATTTATTAATGAAATTTTATGCAAGGCGGCAGGCACAGAGAGGGCACAATTTTTGGTGATGACCATTGAGACCAAGATTAAGCAGGTCGCTCAGGGTCCGATAAGTTCTCTCTGATCGGGCCATGGAAAATATCAAATGCAAGAAATTTCACGGCACAGGAAGGCGAATACTTAAACTTATAATGTGTTCGAATAACCTTATCCTTCAACCTAGCGAAACCCCAACCATGGAAACTAGTTATTGGTGCACCTAGATTTCCCCTATCATGATGTGATGAAGGAAAGATGACGTGGAGAAGAGATTCTATCTCAAAAGCTTAGTTTCATCGCAGAAGGGATCAACAAGGACGTTGTCAATCGGGATGCATTGGAAAACACGCCAGCCTGCCTGTTATGCCATTGGTCGAGGGGTGGGTCACTTAACAAGTTGGCCCAACAAGTCAATTCTGGGGTTGTTCACAAGATTTCACAATCGAAGGAAGCAAGGATGACAGGTCAATTGGGATCACAACTCAGAGGTGGGAATCTCTCCTGTTGGTCAGAGTGGAGCCCATGCGACATCTCATCTAGTGGGTCAGATCCCGTAAGTTAAGACAAAGGGAATATTTCAGTTGGGTGCAGGATAATGTAGGGATGGGGCAAGTTGGGTTCCATGTAACCCTAGGATGCATTGTGTTTGGTGTAGGGAGGACCCACCTTCCAAGCCTGTCGATGGTTCAACCCCAGAGAATTCGCAAGAACTAGCAAGAAAGAGAGCAGGGTGACTCGGCACAGATGTTGTGGCAATGCCACGATTATGCACCTATCAAAGGAAAAGTTGTGTGGATGTATGGACGAAGGCCATAACCCAGAAGCGTTGATTAGTAAATTAAATGGTGAAAAGAATATAAGTTCTAGGAGGAAGTATGTGGGATGACACAAGTCAATCCGTGTTGGCAAAGTGTGCACCCCGATTAGTGAAAAGGAGATCCCACTTGACAGGTCATCTTGATGAAATGGCTCTAGAAGTATTAAGAGGCCCCAGCAGGAAACAAAGGAGCATTCCTAGCAATTGTCGGGATGGGGAAAACGGGATGACTGAAAGTGTTGGGACGAAGTGGTTAGTTCGTGGTTGTTTGATTCAGTAGAGTGTAGCAGGAAGGTTAACTGCCTACCCAACTCCCCAAGTACGGTTAGAGGAATGGGATAATAAATTATTTTGTTCCTTATTCATTTTAATTATCAATTCTCATGCTTGGGTTTGGATGCATCGTGTGTATATATATATATATATATATATATATATATATATATATATACACACACGATGCATCCAAACCCAAGCATGAGAATTGATAATTAAAATGAATAAGGAACACACACACACACATATATATGTATGTATGTATACACATGATGCATCCAAACCCAAGCATGAGAATTGATAATTAAAATGAATAAGGAACAAAAAAATTTATTATCCCATTCCTCTAACCGTACTTGGGGAGTTGGGTAAGTAGATAGCCTCCCCGCTGGTAAGCAAATTCGCAGCGTTTATACATAGAATCCTTCTAAGTGCCTTCGATATGCTATCCCATTATTGCTTCAATTTTCAATGGATCCATTTTTGTTCCTTCTTCAAATCATATGCCTCAAATAATGAATATTTTTATGATAAAATGAGCATTTTTATAATGTAGCACAAAGTTGATGTTCTCTTAGCACTTATAATACTAAATTCAAGTGTTATTCATGTTTCTCCTATAAATTTGGGTAAATATGTGTGTATATGATTGTAGATATTGTATAAATTTGTGTATATAAAGCTCCATATAACAGAGTATGTTTCATTTTGTTTCCATGTGTTGCATATGAGCGAAAGAACACTAAGGGCGGTGCTCCCTGAAGGGGGAGGGGTTTGTGATATCCCCAACCCGAGTTTCCTTACAAAATGCAATGTAAATAATTTACAAACTATGTTAAAATTGTTGACTCTAAGGAACATGGATTCCAAAGCTAAGGAAGTGACTTTCTTGGGATATGTAAGTTTTCCTTATGCGAGAATTCTAGACTGTGCCTTAAATAAAATGATTCCTAAATTAAAATGGGTTACAAAAGGAAGTACACATGCCATGTTCTTGGGAGAACCACAACAAGGCAAAGAGGACAGGAAAAATTATGAAGACTAGACATGGCAAGTCATCAAGGACAGAGAAGTCAATCCTTGCGCAGAAAGGAAAGAAATAGAGGAAAAAGGAGGTGTTTGACCTAACGGGGGGACTATCATTCCTCATTCACTCATTCAAGCAAAGCATCCATTCGAGCAGTAGCACAAAGCAGCGCAGAAGAGAAGGAAGAGCAGAGTAAGGATTAGCCAAGTAGAAGAGAAGAAAAATACAACATTTCAGTTGGCATGATTGGCATAAAGATGATCTCTCCTTGGTGAGGAACAATGCCTCTCGAATCCCTATAAAGCTAGAAGGTAGAGACAATATTCCCTGGACTCCCTTTATGGTGTGAGTGGAGAATTGTATCCTTGGATTCTTGAAGGGAAGACCTGTGTGTGGAACCACAGTGTTCAGGGTGTAGACTTTCTATAGATTCCCTTGAAACTCTTTGAGTGGAGGTTGTTAGCCTCTAGATTCCCTGTGTGTAGTTGGGTGGACAAAAACACTTTGGATACTCTATGTGCTTTTGTTGGAGGAAGGAATCCTTTGGATTCCCTATATGCATTGATTAGTTGCCATTGGGTAATAGAGAATGGAGGAAGTTTTCCTCTGGATTCCCTATATAATATTGGATTGTTAAATCCTCTCTTGCTGTGATTTTGAAGTGGGTTTTGGGTTCCCTGTATTGGGTGGAACTATTGTGTTCAAGGTGGAGACTTGCTTCTCTGGTTTTTCTTGACACCCTTTGAGTGGAGGCATTTGGCCTCTAGATTCCCTGCGTACTTGGGTGGAGAAGAAGCCTAGGGATCTCTCTGAGTATTTGGTAGATCCAGAGTTAAGATGGATCTAGGCTAGTTTAATTATTAATTCTAATTCTAATTCTAATTATTAAATTTATGTTTTGTTATTTTTAGACAATGACATCAAATTGTTTGAAGAGGAATTAATTTTTACTTATGAACCTCAAATATAAAGAAAATTTATAATAAAATGTGGATTAAGTGATGGGAAATCTTAGATAAAATATAATAATATAGTATTATATTTTAACTAATATTCATTGTTGCCACCACCAAGTAACAAGTGGCTAGGGATGGAGGAAAATATTAGGTGCCAGTAACAAGTGGCTAGGGGTGGAAAGAAATATTAGATAAAATGTAATATTATTACATTTTACTTCATATTTATCATCCTAAATTACATTTTACCTCATATTTATCATCCTAAATATTATATTTTACTCAATATTTCCCCACCCTTGCGAATTTTATAGTTGAGTGAGTTTACTTTTAAACTCCAAATATAAAGAAAAATTAAAATAAGTAGACGAGTTGAGGGAAAATATTCAGTGAAATGTAATATTATAGTAGTATTATGTTTTACCTAATATTTCCCTTAACCTAGTAAAAATTGGATGGAGAGGGGAATCTCAAATACGTACATTTTACCTAATATTTGCCCCCACCTCCTCTCCTAACCCTAGATCACTTTCAAAAAAAAAAAGAGACATTCTTATAACCCATAATCAAAGATAAATATCCTTTTGTATATTTTAGTTGTAAACATGCAATTTGCAATTCTCCTCTTTAAGTTATATTACTTACATTATTTGGTTATTTTCCAATACAAAATGAAAAACAATCAACAATATAATTTTATACTATAATTATAAATGCATGTGGTCCAAATCATTTGTATGACATCTTTTGCAAAACTCAATTTGATATATTTTCCTTTGTATAAGCCATAAAAATATATATATTTTTTAAGCTAAAGCCACTTCCTATGCATCTTATCATTTTTACTTACATACCAATGGTATAAAACCAACTCAAAAAAATATTAAAACATTGCCAATGAATCAAATTTGTAAAATTGAAGATATACCATGGATGAAACCCCAATAATACAACAAACTCTGGTTTTGAACTCCTCACCACCAAATAATAGATGCTAGGGTCCACTGCAAAAGACCCTGCAAGTTCAATTTTGCAGTGGACCCTAGCAATAATACGTCTGTTCTGGCATATTTCTTCGTAACTTGCTAAGGAATCAAGACTTCTAAATTGATTTGATACATTTCATGGACCATCTAACAACCCAAGAAAGGTAAGGTGCACAGACAGGAATGCAGTCTAAATAAGATGTCAAGCCTTGAAGCATAAGGAAGCCAAAGCACGACTTGTGTTTTGGAGGGTTCCATCGAGAACCTACAAAAGAGAGGGCCCACAAAAGAAAGTTGCAAATTTGTCAAACTTGCTTTGGCAAAAGATGCATGGTAAACATTACCTCGTTAAGCACACTTGGTCAAAATTATTTCAGCTTCAACAGCAGAAGTTGAGGGCCAACCTCTTGTATGCATTAAATTTGAATAAATATATCTAGTATACCTCTTGCTTCATATTCGATTTCCTAGAAATTAAAAGAAACCTGTGGCCTTATTTTCTGATATATATGTTTAAATGATTTTTTTTAGAGATGGATCTGGATATACTAATCGCAAACGAGAGTACAAACAAAACGCACAAACATATAAGCTTCAAAAAATATGGGTAACCACCAAAAAGCCAATACTTCACATCTTCGGGTGTGAAGCATTCTATGTTCAAATTACCTAAAATGTCACTCTCCAGTTACTAAGTTTCGACAAAATCATAGTATGAATCTGTGGCCAGATTGTAAAGCAACATTTCAATAAAAGAATTGTAACCACCAAAAAGCCAATACTTCACATCTTCAGGTGTGAATCATTCTATGTTCAAATTACCTAAAATGTCACCCTCCAGTTACTAAATTTCGACAAAACCATAGCATGAATCTGTGGCCAGATTGTAAAGCAAAATAATATTCCCAAAGCAACATTTCAATAAAAGAATTGTAACCACCGAAAAGCCAATACTTCACATCTTCAGGTGTGAAGCATTCTATGTTCAAATTACCTAAAATGTCACTCTCCAGTTACTAAATTTCGACAAAATCAATGGTAACAAACAGATGAGATGTCAAAAATTAGAAAGGAACAAAACAAGTGCTAGGAAACTGCTAACTGTGGTCATCCACATCAGCCGCAACTTCCCTCTCTTCAGCAGCAGCAGCCATCAAATCATTGAACTGCTCTGATTTTCCCAGTATTATTTCAACCTACAAAGTCAGAAAATGTAAATTCCATTACATCCTGCTCTCCATGTTTGTTGTCCATAAAGATCATTTAGACTGCATGCATTTATTCAGCTTACCTTTGCTTTCTGGATGGGACGTCCTCTTGATTCATCTCTCATGTCAATGGTAGATGTTGAGATTTCTGAAAGAATCATAAAATTTTGCTCAAAACGATAAATTTATGAAACAAGGCCATAAACTAATAGAATTTACATCGACGTAACCATGTCTAAAAAATATGTAAACTAAAGCCATGAAAAGATCCACTAAATATGATGTCCACCCCCTAATTCACAAAACTTAATGATGAATATGCTATATAGACAGACAAATCACCAAAAATCCAAAGATCACATACTCTTTTCTACAGCTAGACCATTGTTCTTCAGTATCTCAGCAACAGTAACCACTGTGGCAATGGCTGTAACAAGAACACCACACTAAATGAATATTTCCAAATGATCATTATGAGATAAATCTGCAGTTAAATGCTAAATCCAAAGTGCATCACAGTCTGAAAATAAACAGAATAAAACTTTCAGCCTTAAATTACATAAAAACAAAATTAAATGAGAAAAGCTCTCTAACAAACAGTTATGCAGAAAGGTAGATGATCTAAACATCAATATTGCCAACCCTCCAGGATGCAAACATGTACCCGACATCATGGGCACACAAGAAATAATACTGGGTAAACCTGAGCAGTTCAATGACATTATGGCTGCTGCTGCTGAAGAGAGGGAAGTTGTGGCTGATGTGGATGACCTAAAAGTTGAAATTAAATAAATGGTAACAATCAGATGAAATGACAAAAATTAAAAAGGATCAAATTAAGTGCTAGGAAACTGCTAACTCTGGTCAACCACAGCAGTCGCAACTTCCCTCTCTTCAGCAGCAATGGCCTCAAATCATTGAACTGCTCAGAGTTTGCCAGTATTATTGCAACCTGCAAAGCTTTGGCAGATTTATTTCTTCTATTTCTATAGGGTGCTTCCATTTATCTTTCTATGTTGTACATTTTAGATCAAAATTGTATGCCAAGCTCCCAAGAATTTTGTAGGAGCTTCCATTTATCTTTCTATGTTGTACATTTTAGATCAAAATTGTATGCCAAGCTCCCAAGGATTTTGCAGGTAAACGGGGTAAATATCTAGGCAAAGAAAGCCACTTTCTCATAGCAGTTAGAAGGAATTGATAAATGATTCCATAGAATTCAAATAACAGAATTATCCACAAAATTACTTAGAACATTCCAGGTATTAGCAAAGAGACTTGATATAAGGGGGAACATGTCTCAAACTACAAAAAAATATTACATTTAGAACTTATACAATCCATTGAAAGGATAAGAACAAACTGCAGACATATATTGGTATTCGAACAATACAAGGGATTATGCTCATTTCCAATAATCCACATATATGCAGTAGATGAAAGTTCCTGATCATTTTGATCTATTAAGCATGAAACTATGCAAAAATATTCCACAAAAATGGAAAATTTTAACATGATCCAGTTGCAGAGCAGCTCATTCTCCTGATGCGGTAATTTTTAAAACCCTCCAATCCATAATCATGTTGTCACATCAAAAAGAGACAAAAAGATTTATTAAACATGTTCATATAAGACGGGAAATTTTCAGCATACCCATTCCTAAAGCAGATAGCTCCACTTCTTCATGCTGCTGCATATACCTCTGCAAAGACGGCGGATACACTAAGTGATGAGTACAAGAAAAATACACGTGCTTCTTGAAAAATTTTGTAACTGTAACTCATCTACAACTTTCTTATCATGAACCATACAAAATTCCTAAAAAATTTGCAAGGGCCTCCAAAACCATTTCTGTCCATGGAAACAGTCTGGTTTTCTGATGGTCATAATCAGAGTGTAGTTCTTTCCAATTTTTTGTCAAAATAACAAATCAAGACAATTCCATCATAGCCTTTGTACAAGCAGAGAAGGATCAAGGCACCAGATTCTTAAGGACGAAACCAGCCTGACTAACTCTGGCTCCTAATCTCAACAATAGCATGGTTAGTAACGAATGTAGTTTCAAAACTTGCTATTCAACATCTGATTGTGAAATACATCTCAGACATTCCACATTCTTTATGTTGGAAATAACGATCCACGCCTCGATTTCAAACCAATTTGTGTGTCATCTAAAATGGCATGTAGCTAAAAGGTAGAGAAATCTGCAGGTTAGGGCCAGGTCCTGTGTTCACTACATAGTTTGTCCAATTTTCAACATGATAAAAGGGACAGGTTGGCTATCTGTAACTTGAAGGTGTGAGCCAAGAGGCTCCACAGGGGTCTGTTGTAGATAGTTGTCCCCACTATTCATTATGTAATAGGGTATTTAAGATCAGTAGTGGAGCAGCCCAGCTACAAGGGACAGGTCCTAGGTCCAATTCCTAGACTGTCCTAGGCTTTAATACTTTACCCATTCAAATTGAATGTAACAATTTATAGATATAAGTAGAAATTCAGCATTAATGGAAAACGGTATGGATTCAAATCAGCCTTCTTTTAGCAACTAAAACGAGTCTATCTATTACTGCCAACCTAAGACAACTTAACAGTAAACATAATTGCCTGCGGTGAGAACAGAAAAGCGAAAACGCCACTGCAAAGACTTCATTGTACAAGCCAACTACACACATAAATACCTCGATGCTTTCGCCACATGAGGCGCCAATGATAAAAAACTCAAAACCCCAAAAAACCCTAGGTTTTGCAGGCAAAATGTCATGCAACTCTAAAATTGAGCCGACGTAATGGATACAAAAAACATAATAAAGATCCACTGGATAGTAGACAAGTAAAAATACAGAGGCCATAACATCAATGGAGTTGAAGAAAATAAAGTCCACATAAGCCATTAATAGAGGGCGGTGGGTTAAATACCTTGGCGAGGTTGACATAAAAGAAGAGCGGCTTCTTCGTATTGGAGACTTGAATCCTGTTTTTCTTGTGAACATCATTCAGATCCATGTTCCCAACTCGCTCAGTGATTTCTTCCACGGCCATCGTTCCTGTGCTTTGCGCTTCAGGAAATCTTGCCCTCCTCTTAATACCTCTGCGTTACTTCTCCGCCTCCACTGTTTGCAGGCCGTGTTGACACCACCGTCGTCTTATCTCACGCGTCGATTCGATTCTTGCACATTAATAACCGTTATATTAGGAATATCACTCAACCCTTCGAATATAAATAGAGGGTTTTGGACTTCATCGAGGGTATGCCCGAAGAAGAAGAGGGTGCCTCATCATGAGCCGACACCCATCGATAGGGTTTCTCACTTTCCTCTTGTTCGGAGAGTGCCTTGTGAATTCTTTTTGCCTTGTAAATGTTATTTGTGCTTGTGAATTCTTTTTGCCTTGTAAATGTTATTTTCTTATTGCACTTTTTTAATGTGATTACAATTTCACTTAGAAAATAATGGAAATTTCAGTAAGATTTTGAAAATTTTGGCAGAATTTTTCGGAAATCTAGGTTGTTGAGCTTTAGGATTTTGGGTGTTTCGAGGGTTTTTTATGGTGTTGAATTTATTGTCACCATCAAAAAAATGATCCAAACACTCCTACGATTGGATTTCTTGAAAAAAAAAATCGTCAAACGTCCACCTTATACTTGTGGTTATTATTTATGAGTGCTTTTGTTTGCTTTGTTTATTTTTATTTTTTTCTATGTGGTTCACATACCTCGAAGATCGGCGACCCCTATATCCACAAAATATTTCTATCAAGCAAAGGATCACTTCTTGTTAACTCAATCACAAAGCCTGACCTCAAGGGTCTCCAGAGAATTGAACTTGTGACCTTGAAGGGATCACTTCTTGTTAACTCCATCATGAGCCTGACCTCGAGGGTGTCGAGAGAATTGAACTTGCAACCTCTCATTAGTAAAGGTGCGTTAACGATGGGGACTCAACTAATTGAGCTAACCCTTGAGGCTTTTGAATGCTTGGTTTATCGCATACCATCTCTTTGATATTAATATCAATGTTTCCTAGTAATGTTTTTGCAGGATCGCATTCTCCTTCACTTTAATATTAATATTGAGGAGATGTCAATTTCATTTTATGTGGGTTCTTTTTGGTTTATGGTTATTATTGCGCTAAGAGGTCTCTCCATCCTAGTTTGGAAGAGATGTAAAGTCCTCTTGTCCTGTTATGTAAACAAAACAAAACAAAAAATTTAAAAAAAAAATAACCCTATATTAAAATAAAAATAACTTTAAACTAAAATAATAATAAAATAATCCTAGGAGGGTTGTTAGCACTCTAGAGTTATCATGGAAAACGAAAATTTCCTTTCCATTATAGGCCTTGGTTGTAGTCAAACCCTACTCCCTTTAGTGTCTCTCTGCTAGCTCCTAACATTAAGTTGCCTGGGTGGGACTTGATAGTTTCATATGTAAGGATTAGGTGCTCGAGGTTATACATGTTTGAGAACAAGTTCACACATCGACTTCACTCTTCTCCTGCTTGCTTGAACGAATATAGAAAGGTTTATAATGCATCTCCTCGCAAAGGTAATTGTTCAGCCATCACACACTACTATCTACGTCTCGCTCTTTGGGATCACCTTAATTTCTTAAAACACACCCTTGTAAGCTCCTTTGTTAGGTTCTTCACCCACCCACATGTTATTACTATTATTTTGAATTTTTTTATTTTTTTGGTTGGGTAGTTAAGGTAAACTTGACTCAGTTAAGTTACTAGTGGTTTTTGACCTCCAGGTTTATGAGAATCCATGGTATTCATGTGGAGTATAGCTTATTTAGAAGGGGGAATTAAACTAGCATAGATCCATCTTCACTCCAGATCTACCAAGTGCATCAAATCTCTTGAGATGCAAACCTCTTTTAGAATGAAAAGAGATTTGGTTCAGATGGATCTAGGTTGGTTTATATTTTGTGAGAGATTCTTTTATAATGGTCTATTTTTATGTTGAGATTTTGTTTTCGCATTAAGAGTTTTTTTATTCTTGTATCATTGTGATTGTGACAAGTGGAAACTATAAACAACTCATGCCAAGCCACATTGAGAAAATGCTTAATACACACCAGGTTACTTTTGAACAATGAACTTAATGAGTGAAATCTTAAACAACAAGATGTTGAGAGTGAATACACACAAGGTTACTTTTGAACAATGAACTTAATGAATGAAATCATAAACAACATGATGTTAAGAGTGAATACATAAACTTAAACTTACCTTCATATTAATTATTAGTTGGGAGGAAAAGTCTTAAAAATATTTTAAGATGGTGAACACATTATATTTTACTCTTGATATTTATTATTAAATTGTTTGATATTTACATATACATCACACAACATGTCTTATGATGGAGGAGGGAAGGATCGAGTAAATACACATATTCGTTATGCAACTATTCAATCATGCATGTTAATAAATAAAATACAATGTAATAATGCTAGGGCCTCCACAAGAATGATGATTCTTCATCTCAACTAGATATGCTTAGAACTTTGAGTTTAGAGATCTTCAGTTTTTAAAGTATTTTTATATAGTCCCTCCCTCTTATAAGGCCCATGGAGGAGGACCTGTAGATTACACATAGGATCCATTGGGAATTAGCATATATGGGAAGACTTAAAACGACATCCCACCTTGGAACCCCTCTTACTCATACCTCATGTGTCTACCTCAGACCCCCTCTTACTCATACCTCATGTGCCTAATCATCAAGAAAGGAAATTTGTCAACAAAGTCCCTTTTGAAATGACTATGGATTTAACCTCAAATCATCAACTCTCGAATTCATCAGCTCATATGCTCAAACAAATGGCATTAACCACCTTGGCTCTTTTAGGAATTCAAAGCTCTCATGAGGAAATCCCATGCATAAACACAACTAGACACTAATCGAAGGAGGGAGATTGAATTATATCCTCAAATAAGGAAGGAAATTTATTTCCACCACACATGAACAATCCTATAAATGCTTCCAATAAAGGTGAAATCCCCCTCAATATGATGGTAAACAGTTTGAGCTCAAGTTTCACTAAAGGTAGCATTCATGACCATCAAGGCTATAGTTTTGTCAAGAAAATCCTAACATGCAACTTAATGAGTGAACTCTCCTCCCTTGATACCAAAGCCTTTGCAACTAGTGGCATAGGATAGGGAGGACGAGGGAACCCCCATAAAAAGAGGAAATGTATCGACTAAAAATATAAGGTAATGAATGTATTGTTAGGGGATAGTGTGAGGTTAAATGAAATAATGGATTTTGAATAACTCTCATTGATTTGAAGGTGTCATTAGAATGGGAGAAACCTCCCTAAAAATAGACAGAATAATTTTAGTTTTTTATTCGAATACATACCGAGAAGCATGGTTCTTGTAAAATGGTTATCCTCGTCCTTTAGGACTCCTAAAGATAGATAAAATCCTTCAAAGTTATTGGAAATGGGGCGCTCAATCCTTATTCCTTAAAAAACAACATATGGCTTTTGATGCACATTAAACCCAAGTTGATTTCACTCATGTTTGGATTAGAATGTTGGGTTTATTGTTGATGCTCTAGCCCGAGGATGTTTTCGAAGAAATTGGAAATGTTCTAGGATTATACTACGAAGTTGATAATTCCATTTGGGAGTATAGGTAATATGGGGTTGGAAATAATCTTTGTGGACCTTAACCTAACCTAAGGTCTAGAAAATTCCATCATCGTAAAAAAAGGACTCGCATTCTTTAACTAAGATCTTGATTATAAAGGTCAAAGGATCTTAGCTCGAGTGTTTTGGTGAGTAATTTGTTTCCCAACTGTGTGGGGTCAAGTCTCCGAGGACATGTTGTAACTGGATTTTTTATGGCATTTATAAAATATGTGTATCTGGTGTAATAGCGATAATCAATATTTCAAAGTTAGTATTCTCCAAAAAAATTCATTACGTTTAAAAAAAAATAGGTTCTTGATTATGGAGTTCCCTTAAAATGTTGGAGGTGTCATTAATATGGCCACCTAGTCAAGGATTGTGTTCTTCATTTTTCCATAAATTCATGGGTTCAAAATCCATCTTTGTCTATCAAGGGAACAAATTCCTTGTTGCAAGAAAAGGAACCTCTAGCCTCCTTATATGTCTCCCCAAATGATGACTCATTAGCACCATATATAACAAAAAGGAAAATGGTGGATGGATAAGACACTCCCAATAAGTTTCTTTCTTAGCCAAAGCAATAAAGCTCATTTGTTCTAGGTAAGACTCTTTCTCTGCCACTTTCTCCCATTTATTGCTATAGTCATTTACAATTTGGCTCCTAGGAAATTGATTTAGGGAATGGGACTAGAATTATTCGTGAAGAAATTATCTCTAGTCTTTCATAATTTTCAAAGCCTAAACCCACTTTGATCATCCCTTTGGCTAGGGTGGGAGAATTCCTTATTGAAAAACTAAAAACGCCAAACCCTATTCATACCCTCCCCACCATAAAACCCATGCACCCACCCAATAAACTATCATGTGATGAAATCCAAATAATACTCTCATTCTTATGAGGGCTCAAAGTATATGTTGGAGTTAATGCTTACATCCTATTTGAGAAGTTGGTTTGATGGCTGAGAAATTCTCCCAACCTCTCTCTCTAATTTAGGAACAAGTTGGATCTTAGAAACTCTATTTAATAGAGTGATCTGAATGTAATCAGTATGTGTGTTTTTGATCGCATACACCTTCTATGTCCAATATATGAGTACTCTTAAACCATTCTTTATCAAGGTATCGAAGCTAGTATGGGCCTGAACCTGGTCTTCTTTATGAAATAGAGAGTATGTGTGTCTTTGTTGAAAGACTGAATGAAATGTCTCATTCTTTATCAGAAGCAGAATGGTGCCGAGACATTTAGAAGCAGAATATCTGTGGTTTCAGTACCTAGCATTTTTTTGTGGCTGCTTATACAAATGTTAGCATACATCGTTGAGCATAAATGAGTTGACCAAACACTCAGCAATCTCACAGCTTGGAGGACGGGCTACAAAGCTCTTTCTTTGAATGCGTTAAGGCTCAACCCCGGGACAGATGACAACCGACTGTGAGGTTAAGAGCAAGAAAATTGGTTGAGTCGTGACCTGTCTCTAGTTGATCGCAAGAAAGAAACTACTTATTCGAAAGTTCATTGTTTATCCACGCCTCTATGGTGACCAGCTGATGATGCATTCAAACTGACTGGTGATGCGTCTGGTTGCTTGCTTCTTCGATGGGAATTTCACCGATTTAGGTACCACAAACAACCGTATGGTAAGCTATATTTTTTAGTCCAAAATATTCGCGGTGAAATCTGTAGTTTGTGTTATTATCTACGCAAATTAAATTTTGATTGCTTAATTCTCCTTATTAGCATAAAAAGAATTACAACATTTTCAATATTTTAAAGATATGTAACTTCAAAATTTAAAAGGCATTTTGGGTTTTGAATCCTTTCTGTGATCATGGAGTTCATGGCTTTAGAAAAATTCAGTGGTCTAAATTTTCCCTCATGGAAAGTAAAAATTCAAATGCAATTAATGAATAAGAACTTGTGGGGTATAGTGAATGGTTTAGAAGTAGCACCTACAAATGCCAAGGAGTTGCTTGAATGGAAAAAGAGAGATGACAAAGCTAAGTCTATTATTGGACTTGCTCTTTCAGATTCGCAATTACATCTTGTAGATCTTATTAAATCATCAAAGGAAATATGGGAACATTTGGCTCCGTTATTTGGAGCAAAATCTACAAATGCAAAATTTTCCATAAAGCTACAATTATTTAGTCTGAAAATGAATGAGGAGACATCTATGTCCAGTCATGTAAATAATTTAATGTCTCTTTTAAGATAATTAGGTGAATCAGGTACTAAGGTGGAGGATGAAGATACTAAAGCAATATTATTAAATAGTCTTCCTTCAAGATATAGTAATGTTGTTTCCACTTTGAGTCAAATTTCTACACAAACATTGCATGAGACAATTGCAGCACTTATGGCGGAGGAAAAGTGACTAAAACCGGAGGATACAAAAGAGAACCTTCATGTAGAAAATGCATTGTGGACAAAGTCAAGAATGAAAAAGAAAAATGCAAACAAAGGTGAAATTGAATGCTACTATTGTAGGAAAATTGGGCATATAGCGTGGAATTGCAGAAATCATGCCAGTGATGTGTTAAAAGGGAAAGAATCAGCAAATATAACCACAATTGAATACCAATTGAATTCTGATGATGAATTCAATGAAGAGTATGAACCTCTTAAACTTTTTTAGAATAGCTATAGTTTAGGCTCAACATGGATGGTTGTCGAGATAGTATGGAAGTTGCGGATCTAGGGAAGGATCCTTCATTCATTGAAGACGTAGAGTGGTCTTCTAATGAGGTTATGCAACAAATTAGGATGTTGTCTAGTAATTGACTTCAGGAGGTCCTTGATTCGGGAGTTCAGTAGCTGAGCTCGGGAATCCAACTTGCTGACTACACCTTTACGAGGGTAATGAGGCAACTTGATGGAGCCTATATTGATAAGCTGAAATCCAGTTAAAGAATGATTGATTATTTTTTTATTTATGAGTGATTTCAATAAATTCATGTAATGTAATCATTAAGGGGGGATGTTGGAGTTAATGCTTACATCCTATTTGAGAAGTTGGTTTGATGGTTGAAAAATTCTCTCAACCTCTCTCTCTAATTTAGGAATAAGTTAGATCTTAGAAACTCTATTTAATAGAGTGATCTGAATGTAATCAGTGTGTGTTTTTTTTATCGCATACACCTTCTGTGTGCAATATATGAGTACTCTTAAACCATTCTTTATCAGTATAACTCACTACCTTGCAATAAGGGATATGGGGTTTGTGATTAAGCCTCTAAAGGTGGCCTCAAACACCTATAAGAAAAAAAATACCCCAAGATTGGACAAAGAAACAAAAAAAAAACTAAGACTTGAGAAAGAGGTATAAAATCATATTTATCCATTGCCTAGAAGCAATTCAACTTGGAGGTACAATGTGGTAGACAACAACCCTTGCTCAAGTCCCTTAGCACATATGCACTTGAGGCGATGTCAAAATGGTATTTCTTTCCTTGAATTGTAGAGGGATAGTCAATCCCTCCAAAAAAATTGGCCCTTATTGGGTTAATTAACTCGCATAATCCCTCTTACCATTTTCTTGCGAGAGCTCATGAATATGGAGTCAAAAAATGTTCCATACCTCCCAAATATTTTCAAAGGATGGGATTTTAATTACTTGAGTATTTTAGGTCATTTAGGAGGCCTTGTTATGGGTCGAAAATGTATTTTCTCTCTCTAATTTATGGGCGTTTGATTCAAGGTTAGTCATCTCCTTTCTCTCCCTCAAACTGGGAAAAGGAGCTCAGCAGCATGAACATCTTAAGCTTTATCTCAGATTATCAGGATTACTAGGAGTGTATTTTTTCCAAGTCGTGGTATTGGTGAGGAATTTTAATCCTATGAGGGGATTTAAATTTTACCCGTCACACCTTTGAGATTTGGGGGCGCATGGCCCAACTAAATGCTCTTTCAAATTTTTTTATTAGAATCCTATAACAAGTTGGCTTACTTGAAATTGATCCCACAGAGCTCAACCCCACTTGCATTAATAGAAGCAATGGCAATGCTAGAATGGAAAAATGGCTTCACCAATTCTTGGTTTCAGAATATTTAGTGGAAGAATCATTCAGAATGCAACAATGGGTATCAATAGGAGGGGACCTAACCACAACCTAGTCTTATTGTAAATGGCCCCTTCTTTGGTAAGGTCCCTTGGTTCATTCAAGCTAAACCTTGGATGACTAAAGGATGAAAACTTCATCCAAATTTTGAAGATTTTCTAGGTCCCTTTCAATAATATGCTTCATTAATTCACAACCATCGTGTTTCACTCAAATCATGCATGGCTAGATTGGAAATCCAATGGTTAGGGGAAACAAGAAAAGGACAATAGACTCCCTTAGGAAGTAGAATAAGCCATTATGTCTAGAATCTCAATTGGAGGCTTTAGATTCCTTATGAATTCTCAGAGGAGGAACTCTGCCAACTAGAAAACAAAAGAAGAAAGCTTCTTCTAGATACGGAAAAGGAATGGCACCTAAAAAGAAGGGAAATTTGTCTTGAGGCTAGATATGATAATATGAAAATTTTCCATCAATATGAAAATTGTAGGAAAATATCAACATAATCTGGAAAATAGACAAAGGGGAAATGCCATGGAATGATTATTTTAATGACATTGATTTTGAATGGGTTCCCCATTTTCAAAATCTATTCAAAGAAGATAATAGGGCCATTGTCAATGTTATAGTCAGAGTATGCAACTTCTTCCCCATATTTGTAGACCTAAAAGACAACTAATATCTCATGTTAGAGGTGGAGACAAAGTAACTACTCAAAACTTTTCACAACTTCCAGAAAAACAAGAGCCTCGGGCCTAATGGATTGCCCACTAAATTTTTCCTCGATTGTTATCACTACAAGGAAAATACCTCTAGCGGAGGTTATAAAGGAGGTTTTTAGTGTTATAAAATTGGCCAAAATTGTCAAAAAACCATTTGCTACAACATCCATTTTTGGTAACAGAGGTTTTGATGGAGCTTCTAATGAAACTTCAACACAACTAAAAGAAATTGGGCGGTCGAAGGTTTTTACGAATTTTTTTCTCATTGGTGCGCACATCACGTGTGAACACACTGGGTCATTAAGGTGTTAAAAATCATCGGTCATTAATTTTAAAAAATGCACCAGCGCGTTAAAGGCAAAACATTTTGGTACATGCAACGCCTATCCGTCCGGGTCGTAGTCGTCAATAAAGCACACCATGTGCTCTAATTGGTATTGGTATTTGGTGTGGTGCTCATAGGTCGTAGAAACACACCAGTGCATAGTATCATACAAACACACCGGTGCGCAGTATCATACACATGCACCGATGTTCATTTTCTATTTTTTAGAAACATCGACCCGGGACAGTGCAATTATTGTGATTTTTTTAAATTCATTATTCATCAAAAGTTGACACATATCTTATAACATTATTCATATCAATTAAATTTTTATTAGTGCATTTGACTATGTTGTTTGGATGAATTTGTTATAGCATATCATCAAATTTCACATCTCTTCATTATAATATTTAATCATCCACATATTTAATCAGTAGTGTAACATTTCACAGCGACATTGGACCTAGGATAGCTCTTTGGAAAGCCCTTTAAGTATACTATCAAAATATGCCTTTTTCTTTCTTATTTGAGTTGATTTTCCTTGTAAAAATTTTATTTTCCCAAGACTAGTCAAAAACTGCTGAATGAGGGTGCAGAAATGCAGAGTACTGTTGTTGGAAACTTTTGGGGAGCTTCCTCAACTCCAAATTGAGCTCTTGATAGCTCAATGGAAATATATCTCTGTCTAGTTATCATTTGACTCATCAAGGAAGTCATTTGGATACTCCAACTATGAGAAAACTTGATTTTCCCAAGGTCACTCCAAAAGTGCAGCAACTCTCATGTGGCACCTGTATTTTTGAAATTTCTCTAAAACCATGACACTTGTGTAAAAACGGAATGATTTTTTCCTTCATTGACCTATTATGGAAAAAAAAATTCTCTCAATTTTTTCAAATTCATCTCTGTTTGGTCGGAAACACAGTTTGAAAAAACCGACCCTATGAGTGGCAAATGACTTGACTCTTGGAATGACTTCTCAAAAAATGATGGAGACATGATGTTTATGAGATGAAATGACCTCATACTTATTGATATGACCTACCTTATGCTCCTCTGCTCAAATTTCTCGTTTCCATAGCAAACCCTAGCTTAGTGGGAGAGGAAATTAGGGTTTGGTGCTTGTGAACATGATGACTTGGGCACCTTTGGGAAAAGACAACTCCCTTTGAAATTTGATCAATTGATGAACTAAAAACTCTTTCACTTTGAAATTTCGTGTGTTGGCATGTGGAAATCTAAGTTGGCAGCCTTTGGGAGACTGAATACTTATTACATTTGAATTGACATAAAATTACATGAATAAATAAAAATTACATCTTGGAATGAAACTCACACTTGAAATCAAATTACAACTTTAGATACTGTCTTGGATGTCATATTTACATGGTAAAGAGACATTATTGGGATCACTCTCATACTTTTCCGACCTTATGCAAATGAAATGGTGCATTTTTGGACCTTGAAAGACAAAACCCTAATGACCTAATGAGACTTTGAATAACATGACTTCCATGGTTGACTTTAACTGAGACAAGAGATGGTGAAATAAGCTTTTCATAGGTGTTATTATGCTCAAGAAGACATGGAAGTGATTCAGCAATGTGAATCTCTCAGGGAGAGTGAAGTTTTATTGAGGGAGGTAGTGAAACAATTTTTAACATGACCTAATGGAATGATATAAAAATTTCAGAGTGAGACACCTAAAATGATAATGAAATGAATGATTTTGATCACTGATGGTAGAATGCATATTCTGACACTAATACATTGTGTCGATTATTTTCTTCTTCTTCAAGTTCCATCTATAAACATAAAAATAAAGTGTAATAAGTGTTTATACATTGGTGAGAATAATGAAAATTGCAATATTAAATAATATGCATCAATGTAAATCGAAAAGAAATGTACCATAGCAAGAATTGACTTGTGAACTATACACATTCTTTCAAAACCAAATTTCATGCCATATTTCAACAATTCATTTATTGGCACAGTTCCATACTTTGTTTCCTGCAAGTTTTATACCCCATAACAAATCATAGATTTAATATAAAATATTTTTTTGCTCTATTAATTATAGACGGAGCTAAGTAAAACAAGATAGATACTTACAAATTCCACAATTAATTTCCAATATGCCAACATATACTGATAACCCATATTTAACCCAATGTCAATCAATTCTTCTAATGGTTCTTCATTTTATGTTAGCACTTTTTTGAAGACATTCAATGATGATTGCTATAAAACAACTTAAAATATGCAAAAATGAAATCTAGTTAAGTTGTTATAAGGAAGTCACAATTACTCACAAGCATAGATATCAACCTGCTTCTTCCTTTTCGTCTTGTTTTATGTGTTGAATGGCTTCCATTTTCTTTTCTTTTCTACAATAAAATACTTGAAAATTAATATTTAATGCTAAATTATGTATTTATTGTACCTAATCGAAAAATTCAATGATTACATATTACATTTGAAGAACATTGTTGTTGAGATGGCTCCTCGTGCGATGCAATTATGTCCATTTCTTTGACCATCTCCTTGTACACCTTTTTGGACATTCCTACTCACATATTTCTGATATCAAATCGTTCATCCTTCGATATTTTCGTAATCTTCCTGAAAAAGTAACTTGACAATAAACTATTTAATTTTTATATTAATATATGAAAACTAAATATAACAAAATTAATATTTATAAATGATTGCTTTGTAGTAATATATACATATAATTCTAGAAAAAACATTTAAAGAAATATTGCTTTTTCAATCCTTCTTTTTTGTTGTTGTACGTTTTTGCTATTAAAAGTCTGATATGTCTCATTGACCAATTCTCTAGAAACTCTTCCTGTAGTTGAAATAAAATTTGGTTCTTGGAATCATTGGATTGATTTTTGTATTGTAAGTGGAAAGAACGTCTATACATTCGTTTCACTAGATCCCTCAAGCTTGTGTCAGAATTCCCCCCCCCCTTCGTTAACCTCCAGCATCACTCCAGATGAGCTAAGGAGCAATTCATTTTCATTTGCATGTTTTATTTTTTTCTTTTCTTAGAACAACATCAATTTTCTTCGTTGTTGGTCCCTGTAGAACATTAAACATATCTGAATTAATAGATTATTTGAAATCTGTTATCTAATATTTTTATATTTTTAATGAAAATTCAAAAAAGAAACTCATACTGGATTGATAGTATTTTTTCATTCACATGATTCATCCTTCTGCAAATTTTCCATCATGCATTTACGCTCTTCTGGTCTTAGATCAGAAATAATCTTGTTGAGCTTCGTCATTTTGTGGCTCTCTGTGATACACACTAAACAATACATATTAGTTAAACTTACATAGAGTTCAAAAATAATAATTTTTGTAAAAAAATTACAAAGAACTTGCCTTTTTTGCTTTTCTAGATGTGCTATCAGTATTTTTGTTACTTGAACTCTTGTCGGCCATTTCTTTATCAATATAAAACATGTACCATTCATTAATATATTTTATAAATAAATCACATTCTTTTCAGGTAAAAAAAAAAAAATCAGGAAAATGGTGCGTCTATCTAAATTAGACGCCCAGTGCGACTTTCGCAACTTACACACCAAAAACGGTGCGGTAGGTTCTTATAAACACACAGCCAATGCAGTAGAAACACCGTACGGTGCTCTTTGTCAATAGGAGACACTGTGTGTTATATTAATACCAGAGCACCGATTAACATAAACATAAATTAATATATATATATATATATATATATATATATATATATATATATATATATATATATATATATATATATATATATATATATATATATATATATATATCAAACAATGCTTTTTGTCAATATGCGCCTGGTGCAATATACTACAATCGTGGACCGGTGTTTTAAATAGTGAGCACCGATTAACAAAAGTTGTTTTGTTTTAAATCGTGAAAAGGCCGACAGGGATTGGGATCCGACACTGCAAGTAGTCCAACGGGTTAGATGTCATATGCTTATATATATAGTAATACAAACCCTATAAATCTAAAATGAAAATCCCTGATTGCGAAGTCACATAAACAAGAAGAAGCAAGAGTTTAACGTAAGAATGGATTTTTTTTTGTTTTTTGTTTTTGAATTTTAATTAAATGTAAATAGGAATAGAGATTGTAAATGATTTTATTAGTAAAATGCACAGTAAAATTTACTATGCATGTATTAAATCTAACAGAAACTGTAAAAAAAAAATTTATTACGGTAAAATTTAACAATTTTACTATACTACTGGGTTTTTGTGTGAATCACCAGATGTTTCAAATTTTGATTCTCTGGATAGTACTGATGTTCGAAATTATTTTTTTTCTCAACAGTATTCTCGTGCTCTCTTGCTCCAGGTATGTCTCTTATGCAAATCTCTCCTTGAAAAATTTTGCAATAATGAAATAATGAATATCTTTTACTATTTAAAGAAATTTTTTTATGAAATTAGATTTCCGAAAATCATTTTCCGCTCATTTCTCAGTTTACCACTTTTTTCACTTAAAAAAAAATAAAGTTGTGTTTTTTCCCCCGATATTCAGTGTGTTTGTTAACTAACAGCACCGGTGCATCCAGTAATAAAACCGCACCAGTGCAATTAATAATACATTAGCACCGATAACAATAACTCCTTTTTTAAGGCACCAGAATTATTTTTAGGTAAGTACAACAAAATTTATTGTTGATTTTGCTCAAATGCAGAGAGAAAATCTCATAATCATATCAAATGGACAATTCTTCAAAATCTAGCTCGTTCCATAATATTTCTCAAAGTTCATCACGGAGTTCTCCCTTTCCATCTTCATACATAATTACTTCAGATTTTATTTATATTTTAATTATCTATTTGATTTTTTTTTTATCCATGTCAATCAATTGAATAAAATTAATGTATACAAATTTGTAGGTTCATGCAGATTCATAATCGAGTTTAGATGCACAAAATATTCAAACAGTTCCAAAACTTGGGAAGCTCTTATCAGGAGCAGCATACCACAAGGCGCGGTTGGTAGATGAAAATGGACAGCCACTTCACCCTGCCAATTGTAACATGCCATCTTCTAGCCACAATCCTGGGACCATGATGGTAATAATTGTTTGGTATAATAATTATTTCAACGTCAAACAAATTAATCATGCATTGACATGCTTACTAATTGATATCAACGATTTTGTACTAATCATGTTCAAATATATATTTTGAAATTACTAGGATTCTAGTGATGATGAGCAACCTACCTACCATCTTCCGTTGCACCCCACAACAATGTCAAATCGAGAGAAGGTTGAATTAAGAGAAAAAATCAGAGAGGAACGATACCAAGAATGGTTGAATCAACCACCTAATCAATTCCCACTACGTCCAGATTCACCAATTAGGAATGACTACAGAAATAGTATTTCTTCACAAGTTGGAAATGGAGGAAATCAAATAGAGGTTGGTATGGATGATTAATTAAGGGATACGACTGCCATGGAGACAATGTTGTTATATGCATTCCAGAATGAGTATTGTCTAGGGGATGATGCTCATATTGCTGATACCTTTTTTGAAAGCCTTAAATTTGCTTCCACCACCCCTCTCTTTGGACCTGGAGGTCAATCAAAGTCTACTTGGTTAGGGAAAATGATGTTACTGTAGAACTTTAAAGAAAATTTTGGCTTTTCGAATGCATGTTTCTCAGAAATTTTGAGTTAATTGACCATCAAGTCCCTTATATTTTGAGAAATCTTGTCACACAATCAACATTACAAATAGTCAATTTTATGAACGTTAATAATTATTGGCATTGTACATTTAATGTTTTCCATGACCAACTACATTTTATTCAAAGATAAGGTTCTTCTGAGTGATAATGTCTTGCCCGGTAGCTGCGAAGAGGCAAAGAAATTGTTGAAAATGTTGGGTGTTGAGTAGATATCATATCATGCATGTCCAAATGATTGTATTTTATATAGAGGAGAATATGCAAACAAAGAGATATGTCTGAAATGTGGGCATGACAGGTATGATAAATCAAAAAAGAAGGGTAAATCACATGGTCCTCTTTTTAATATATTGAGGCACGTGCCTATAATCCCAACAATTCAATGGTTCTTTCATTGCAAAGAATTAGCTATGTTGTAGGGATGGCATGCAATCTAGTCGAGCTAGCCACCGTGATCAAAACCTATTACGAGGGATGTTAGGTTACGTCGGAAAGATACAAGAAATCATTGAAGTGGACTTCTCTTCTTTCCAATGTGTTGCTTTTAGGTGCAAGTGGTGGGACACCTTTGATCAGAATAATGTAAAAGAAGATCACCATAGTAGGCTTATATGTATCAACTCTAGAAAGATGTGGGATGAAGCTAAGGAGCCTTATGTTTTCCCCAAACATTGCAACCATGTGTTTTTTTACCCAGATGTGTTGGATAGGGATTGGTAGTTCATATTGAGACATGACCCTAGATCAAAACATATTTTGTAAAACAATAGTGTTATCATGCCAAGTGAGCTGGAAGATAATGAGGGTGATCATGAGAACAGAGAGTGATATGGTACATGTGCTATTTCATCATTTATACTATTTAAGATGGGTTTTTATAAAGAAGTGGATTTAACCTTATAACTAGGACTCTTTTTTTCCAAACATTATAATATGTATTTTGAATTAATTGGTTTGCATTGTGTTAATGTTAAAATCATTTCACTTGATAATTTTCAATTATGTTGATCTCGAAAGCAATGCACTGTATCAAGTTCTTTTTTTATGTCAATTCCTAAAATAATACAACTACTGGATTGCTTTAAATGGTTTTTCACTATATCATTACTTAAATAAATGCACCCTATATATGTGTGTGTGTGCGTGTGTGTGTGTGTGTGTGATATCTTCAAATTTAAAAAATGTATTAATGTATATTGTTATTTTTGGTATGTAAGATCATAATAAAATAATGATAATTCTAAACATGAATTTATTTGCATTATTTTCTAAACTTTATTATGTTACAAAAATTCATATTATTCTAGACTTATTATTTTACAATTATTTATATTCATACAAATTTGCAAATTTACAATTTTACAATTATGGTAATTTAGCAATATGTACGGTATACATTTTACTTACAGTAGTTATGGTTCAAAAGTGACAATCAATTTACAATTTTAGAAATTTAGAAAATTTACAATTTTAATAAAATTGAATCATGACAATACATACAATTACAATTACAATTTTACAACTTCACAATACAATTACAATTACAATTATCCTTTTACAAATATTTTACATATAATTACCATTAAAGTTACAATTACATTTTTACAATTTTACATACAATTACAATTACAATCACGATACATACAATTACAATTACAATTACACAATTTTACAATTACCAATACATAATATTTAATAAATATCACAATTTAATATTAAAAATAAACATCACGATCATGATAACCATCGTACAAACATCATATTCAAAATTACACATTCAAATTCTCTAACATGATCATGATCATCTAACAAAACACAAGCATTGTATAACATCGTCACAACACAAACATCGAATATACATCTCATGTCAAATAATTGCTATCACATACATATCTATCTGCAAGCACATTAAATGAACATATCTCAATATACACATCATGATGAACACCAACATGTAAATTAAGTACATCAACATGAACATAAAATACATGCACCATATATATATACAATTGTAATAGAAATTCATATAAATGTCAAATATTTGGTGGTACTACATCAATACTATAACTAGTACTCGAGGTCTACTCAGTCGATGGTGCTTGTTGATCAGATGGGCGTGCCTACTCAGGAGGTGCCTGTTGGTGAGATGGTGCAACCTACTCAGTGGATGGTGCCTGCTCAGATGGATGTGTCTGCTCAGGATCATGTGCCTACTCAATCGATGGTGTCTGCTCAGGACTAGGTGCTTGCTGAGACGGTGCTTGCTCAGAAGATGCCTACTCAGGACTAGATGTTGGTTTCTCATCTCTGGAGTGAGGTGAAGGAGGAGGAGGTGGAGTAATAGAATTATCACTCCCCTCGTGATCATGATCATCCGATGAGTTTCTCTGTCGTGCATCTCCATGGCGCCTATCCCCCCTAAGTGTCAGTAGCTTGGAAGCTCCAACGATATGACGCATAAGACTCATCATATCGTGGGGCATGTACCTCTAGAGCTTTGTGAGCATACGATCAGCCTGGATCTCTCTTATCGTCGCAGGGCAGACTCCCTCATCAACCAGGAGTCAACGCAGTCAGTCGCCCAACTCCATCCTAAATCGAATGTCTGCCCTACACCGCATGCCCGCGGGTATTTGCAGTCGAGGAGGTCTGTCACCTTGATCCGCGTCCTCTGCCATCTCCTTGTCATAATCTACAGGATCATCTGGTAGGGGTGGAATCATGTCCCCAATGAATGTGTTAATATCTACAAAATATATAGTACACAACAATAATTAGACAATTTCATTAAACAATTTAATAAAACAAGTCAAAAAACGTGTTAGAATAAATTTTATACTAATTAATTAAGACAATAAAATGAAACTATTAATTAAAATAAAACACTAATATTACCTCTAGCATCTGGTGGCTCATCCTGTGTGAAGTGGATGTTGGTACACCCTGGCCAATCCAAACCCACGTATGGACACGACACCATCACGAACATGTGATCATCAACACTGGCTAGCAGCTCTAGTGCATCACTAGATATCTTGGCAAGATAGCCTAATAGGCCCCTCTTGGGCATCATCTGGCCCCACATCTACATCCATAAATGTAACATCGGCCTAGGAGGCTGGCAGACAAAAGTAGGCCTCGTCTCCGGAAATCTCTCAAAAAACAAATAAAATAACTTTGAAGCAAAAGGGAAGGTCAACCTCCCACGTGCCTAAGAATGACATCTATCTAATGCTATAAAAAAATACCGCAAAAAAATGGTATACCATCTCACAAGTCGTGGCGTTTGGAATAAAGAACCATCATAAAATAAAAGAGGGTGAATAATGCACTGCCCGTCACTAGTATAGTGTGCAATGGTCGTTAGTAGTAGTGAGAGGAACCTCACCTCCTCTTGACCAAATGAAGCAATGCGTAACTGAACACCAGACACCTGAAAATATGCAGGAGAAAGTATAACGTCCCTAATGTATCTTTGGGAGTATGCCAACTGAATCCATGTTGCATAACCGACGGGGACGTCTAGGAACTGGGGAAAATCCTGCCCTCTCCTAAATAGGCCAGTAATAAAATAAATTTCCTCCTCAGTGGACTCGTACCATTGGCCAAGACCAACCTAGAAAGCATGTCGGTGGGCATCCCACATGTATATCAATTTTCCTAATAACCCATTGTGCCCCTTCAGGGATGTAGCCTCCTCATAGAACTTAAGGAGGCCTACCTCCCTTAAGAGCAACTGGGTGGGTCTCGTAATAGGGCGAGGGTACAAAAGTCTCTCCCTCTCCCGTGCCTCCCACTGTTGTATCATGTTATAATGGTCCTCCATATGCTATTGATGTTTCCTTTCCTCTCTCCATTGACGTCGCTGAATGATTCATATATTAAATACATCAACCTTCCTCATACAAAAAAACTAATTTTTTTTATTAAATGACAAATATATATATATATATATATAACTTTTATCGAATAAAAAAAAACATTTGGTGTGCCCAAAAAAACAATAACGCACTGCTATTGGTGCGTACTAGTTTATAATGCACCGCCCCCGATGCGCATGAAAACACTTCAAGCACCGCAAAAATAGAAAATCTTTTTTTTACGGTCCATTGGAAAAACTATCTGCCCGGGGGCGGTTGTGACAGCACAACGCACCGCCCGACAGCCATACATAATTCCCGGTTCATTTCGGTAAACAACCGCACCATCGTACAACCGTACATAGAGTGTTATTTTTAAAAATTTAAATGGTCGGTGCAGCCGAAAACCGACACGCACTGCACTATTTTAGTGTTAAAGTGGTGTGCTTTTTCTCAATACGCACAGGAACCCAATGCGGTTTCCGTTAACACCGTTCGCGGTGCAGCCTGTAAATTTAGAGGTAGCACCGCGAACGGTGCGAGCCAAACAGCTCGAACGCACCGTGCAAGAAAAAAACGGTAAATTTTAACTCAATTTGAGAAATTAATCCACTAAAAGGTTAAGTTGGTGAGAAAAAAGTAGGTTACCTACATATTTGCGCATCGAGGAGGCATCTTTGCTGAGGAATACTAAAAATCAAATTTTCCCACCATTTTGGAAAATTCGAACTCCACACGGTGAGCAATGGATGGAAGCAATGCGGGCAATGGAAGCACTGATGATAGGGCACCTCAAAGAATAAAAACTCACACTGGTGCTTGAGAGCTCTATAGTACTACAACAAGTAAAAATGAAGTATTTTATGACTGGTATTTTTTTTTAAATTAACCCTTTTTCGGTGCGCTCAATTATGAGACGCACCGTGTGGTTGTATCAATGGCGCACCGCACTTCTTTACGGCATGCTGGATTACTGAGACGCACCGAGCCGGTTTTTATAGAGAATGTAGTGTCTTGGTGTGGCATTTGATAGTACACACTGGTACATTGGATTACTGAGACGCACCGAGTCGGTTTGTATGGAGAGCACAATGTCTCGGTGTGCCATTTGATAGTACGCACCGATGCACTTTATATCAAATGCACCAGTGCATGTTATGATTAGAAACGAAAAAACATCAACATCACCTGGTGTCTGGTATATAAATACTGGAGCTTCAGCTCATATGATAGGAGTTAGAGAATATTTCTCTAGCTATCAAGAAGATCAAAAGGACTTCCATATCACTTGGAAAACATAACTAAACATACTCTGGTTAGGAGAGGCACCATAGAGTTTTAGATGGAGGCAAGAACCAGCACCAGCGCTACTAATGTATTGCATGTGCCAGGATTGGGTATGAACCTAATTACAGTGTCCTAGTTATAGGAAAAGGTGTATAATGTACACTTTGTAGGGAAGAAAGTGTTTGTCAAACACTCCAACTAGTAGAAGGTGAAACACATTGGAGCTTGGAGCAATAGGTTATACAAGTTGTAGCTCGATTCTCCAATGGCACTTATAGGCAGTGATAGTAGAAGTGGGAATGAACTAAACAAACTATGGCATAGGAGGATGGGACGTTTACACCATGGAGAACTTAGGATGCTCAGAGAAACTGTAACATGAGTTCCAATTCTAAGCACAAAGCACAAAGATGTATGCAGAGGATGTGTACTTGGCAAGTATGCAAAGGCAACATTTCTAAGAAGTGACAGTAGAGAAAATAGCGTGTTAGGACTGATACACTTAGATATTTATGGCCCTATGTCCACTAGAGCTCTTAGTGGTGGCGAAAAATTCGTCACCTTTATTGATGACCATTCCAGGAAGACCTAGATATATTTCCTAAAGACAAAAGATGAGGTCTTTGATCGGTTCAAAGAGTACAAGGCTCTTGTAGAGAACACGACATGGAAAAATATCAAGGTGTTGTGTTCAGATAATGGTGGAGAATACATTGATAAATACTTCATAAACTTTTGCGCAAAGGAAGGCATCAAAAGAGAATGGACAGCTAAATATAACCCTAAAAAAATGTACTAGTGGAGTGAAAAAACAAAACAATAGTTGGGGTTGCAAAGGATATTTTGTATGATCAATATCTGCCTATATTTTTATGGGAAGCAACATCTAACACATCGGTGCGCATTCAAAACAAAACACCTCATAGCGAAATGGGGAATAAAACACCAGAGGGAGTCTTCATAGGAAAAAAGCCTGAAGTGGGTCACTTGAGGATTTTTGGGAGTGTGGCTTACTACCACGTACCAAATAAAAAGTGGAGTAAATTGGCTGAGACTGTAGAGAAGGGGTTCCTCGTCAGGTATAGCGAGACCTGAAAGGCATACATGATCTACATTCCTAGTAGTAGGAAGATTGTAGTGTGATGTGATGTAAAGTTCATGGAATACATAGCTTTCAGGAGATCTCGAGAGATGCTTGCAGTTGATCAGTCAACAGAAGTTCTGTTAGTCCACCTGTAGGGACAACAAGTGGGACCAATAGGAGGACATTCAAAGAGATCGATTACAATGACTAGTATCAGTATCTCCTCAGGGGTAGGAGATCTAGGGAGTTCTCAATAGATGGAGCAGCAGGAATAGGAGGAGGAACTAATTAAACCTCTAACCACTAGTGGTAGGGCCAATAGGTAAGTGCATTAGACCTTGAGGGACGCAAAGGAGTTGTTCAAAGCTCTTAGTACGGACAAGAGACAGTGCAGGCATATAGAACCCTCCATATTTTATGAAACTGAAAACATCAGGTGTGGGTGGATGCCATGGTAGAAGAGTATAGTTATAACATGAAAAATGATGTTTAGGAGGTAATACTGAGGCCAGAAGAAATATCAGTTGTAGGTTCCAGATGGATCTACAAGATCAAGTACGTTGCATATGGAAGTGTAGAGAAGTACAAGGCTAGATTCGTGGCAAAGGGGTATGCACAGAAGGAAGGAATAGACTATGAATAGACCTTTGCCCCAGTTTCCATATATACCTTTATCAAACCTATTATATCCCTATCATTGTAGATGGGATGGGAGATTCACCAGATGTACATCAAGATAACATTCTTGAATAGGGTGATAACAGAAGAGGTGTATATATAGTAGCTTGAAGGCTTCCAAACTCATGAGAATTGCACTCATGTATTCCGATTGAATAAAGTTGTATATGGGCTCAAGCAGGCACCCAGGGCGTGGTATGGTCAAATTAACAATTACTTGTAGTAGTTGGGCATCATCAAGAGTGATGGAGATCCCAACCTCTACTATTTTATGGTGGACAATGAGCCTCTCATTTTGGTTTTGTATGGACCATCAGGGCTCATAAAAGACTGCAAAAGGAACCTTGTAGTATAATTAGATATGAAGGATATGGGGTTGATGCACTATTTTCTAGGATTGGAGGTGTGGTAGAAAAATAGGGATATCTTCCTTGGGCAAGAGAGATATGCTACATATATTCTGAAGAGGTTTAGAATGCGGGATTTTCAAGCCATGGCGACACACATGATCACCAATTGGAAGAATATAGATGTATCACGAGACAAGGAAGTCAACCCCACCTTGTACAAGCAGCTCATTGGGTCTCTCATGTATCTGGCTAACACTAGGCCAGACATTTATTTCGCTGTCAATACCCCTAGTCAGTTCATGGTAGAGCCAAAAAGGGTACATTGAGTAGCAACAAGGCACATTCTTAGATATGTGCACCAAACAGTCGAGTATTGGTTCAAATATACTCGAGGAGATGACTTCAGATTATGTGGGTTCACAGATGCATAATGGGCAGGTAGTTTACTGGACAGGACAAGTACCTTAGGGTATTTCTTAAGTGTTGTATCATGGATGGTCTCTCTTAATTTTTCATAAAGCAGCATTTTTCTTTACTTCGATAGTTACATTTCCTCATTAACATGTTTCATTCACCCCAAATAATTTTTCCATTGTACAGATCTATATCAATAACCATCAGAAAATGAAACTATGCAGAAATAACAATAACATCATCTAAGCAGTGAAAACTAAAAATATCAAAGGAAGAGAAACATGGACACATAGAGACACCAGGATTGGTCCGAGATCAGGGCAAACCCACTATGGGGAAAACCCTTGGAAATTATTCTTCTTATATCTTCATTGAATGGTTCAGCAAGAAGAGTACAATGATCCCTGAGTACATATCTTTACAATGCATAAAACGAATAACATACAGGCACTAAAACCATACCCATACTTCTACATGAAGGAAGTTGAATCTGAGAATAGAAATGCACTGACACTGGCTATAGCAAACTAATGAAAACAATTGATACTGAATGAGTTTTGAAGATACATATGCAGCAGAAACAAATAGATCTGATCTACAACTCTACAAATCTATAATGCCAAAACTCATATCTAAAATATCACCAAGTGATCTCAACTTTGAAGTCCTAGATCTAAATCTAGGAGACTTTCAATGATGCTCTAACGCAATTGTGACTGAACAACTGAAATCTAGAAGCATTGTGCAATCAACTAAAGGTGATCCAAATGCGATCTATCAAGCAACTCTCTAAGTCGTGGCCTTAATATGCTCAGCCCACAGCTCTAGGGTTATGAACCGCTACCACAACACCCTCTGCCCATGGCTCGGCTTCAAAACGGCCTGATCTGACCTGAGCTTTGGTCGTGCCCTTAACATGTTGTGCCAGCAGCTTTAGCGGCTTGGTCGCGGGCACAACACATCCTACCCGCAGTTATGCCTCAGCAGGGCCGCTACTAGGGCCTTACCTACTAACGGATTTGCTTCAATAGACCCATATCTATAATGTGCACCAAACTCTGGCCCCAATCCACTGTGTGCCACTGTGCGAGCTCCTTCCAACGTACCTATGTGAGCCAAGAAATCGAAAAAATGACAAAAAACAAAAATAACATGGAGAAGATCTCATGAGAGAATGTGTGCAAATGAACTTGAGGTTGCCTCTATTTATAAATATGTGAGTGACCGCTTGGGGCTTTGACCAGATCAACATGCAGTTAGGCCAACTCATAAAATATTAAATTAATTCATAACTTAACTCCTTCTTAACCTATTGGGGTGATCCATAGGTTTATTTTGATCCTCTCAGAAAGAGGAATCTAACTAAATTATTATCTTAATCATCTTAGTTGTCCTCTATGGAATTTGACCCTAGTTGCAAAAATTAACACTCTCTCTCAAATAGGAAGAATTCCACTTTGCAATCTCATTTTGTAGTACTCTGCATCAGGGAGACATCATGGCTCAACTTAATCTGTTGGTATATGTTCATCGATCAATATGTCGTTCTGACATTCATGCATCATCATGTGTTGTCACTAAACATCTCTATCATGTAGTCATCATGTTGTGAACCTTTAATATTATAAATCATCAATGTACTCTTCATGCTCATTTATGTTTATCCCTTGATTGTTTATGCTTGTATGCTAAACATTCTCAGATCTAGAAGAAGAATTTGTCACCGGAGGGGAGCTTGGGCTACCACCCTTCATTCATCAGGCTGTCATTCTGCAATTTCTCAGGGAGAATATCATCAACAAATATCATATCAATATGGAGCACATCTCAAGGAGCGCATCTCCCAAAATCTCATGGGGGATTTATACCTCTACAACCCCATATCTAGAAAATAGGATACCCATCCACACAGGAGATGAAATCTCGACCCTCGTGTCACATCGGGGAGCTCACTCTCAACCCAGAATCACACGGGGTTGTCCCAAACCATCCTATTGCCTAATTATCTTCCCATCGATGACCCTGAATAATCATGTGGTAGAACAACTACATCATAATATAGCTTGGACAAGATACCCAACTTACCAAGAGGTAAGGTTTACACACCTCCAAGCCTCCTAAACCCATTGGCCAAATGGGGAGGGTCAATCCCAACAAGCTCCTCTTGTGAGTATGATGTCAACTAGGGTATACTCTGGAACGACCAATGGTGGGGGACATACTTGACTTGTCAAACCAGACAAGGATCACACACATCCCATCAGTAACAGATAGGGAATACACCCTATTGTCCATAGTTCCCTTAACCCCATGAGCCCTCAATCTCAATTCCTCATTCTGGGATCTCAAACAGAAGAGGAAGAGCTAGCTTAATGTCCTCCATCAACACTTCTCTCATCTGGTATCTGTTGATTCCTGTACCTATAGGACATCAAATCAAGTGTTATGTTATAACATGCATAATCAAGTAAATCGCAGCAAGATACAAATGACAACAAGATACCAAAATCATCCTCCCTCTTATGGAGGTGACAAATGTGCATGGATACTATAATCATCCTCCCTCTCACAGAGGTTACATGGATACTATAACCATCCTCCTTTTCACGGAGGTGTCAATCACAAGCCTCAGCTTGTCTCGAACAGTTGCGTTGTGTCATATGTATGGAGAACACATAGTCCCAAATATACATATTTGGGATTCTCTGTCATCATCATGTATCCATGACTTATCCATATCATGCTCGGTCAGCTCTCTAAGGAGCTTCTACATCATGCCTCACAGCTAGCCTTTCTAGCGGCATTGTACCCGACCTCAATTGTGATATTGACCTCTCTTCCAAGATATCATGGAAAATATCATACTAAGGCAACATCAAAATGTGCTTACCAATACTAATCCAAAACATCATTAGTTCATTCATCCAGCAGCATATCATGGGAGAAACATCTCAACCAATAAAATATGGTTGGTGGCAATTCTGAGTGAACAAGCTCAATCATGAATTTAATCATGTTTTATACACATCATATACGAATGAATGTTCAAAGCGGAACATCATTGCTTCAACCAACTAACAGATGCCATATCACTTTCAATCAACATTTTAACTTTAAATCAGAGTATCGAAGGATTTACATTACATAAAGACATTTCAATAGTCTTGTAAAATGGAATTTCTTTCCCAAATTCCATAAATCAATTTATCATGCCATGATACATCATTACGATATTCAAAATTCATCTCCCTCTTACTTATATTTTCATATGCACGTCACCTATCAATGATATACTATCAATATGTATAACCAAAACCATGACTAATATCAAGACCGTACCTTGGAACTCATTTTCATGACTTCATCAGATACATATAAACAAATCTGAATCAATGGATTTTGCATCATGCAAACACTCTCTATGAGCCTAAGGCCTTATCGTGCTGACATATCCACCCTTACTCAAATCAATGTTGAGTCAACCAAATCAGCTCATTATAAGTGAGTTACAACTATTATCAAAGACATTGATTTCACAGTTATTGATTCTTTCAACTAGAGACAGGTAACACACATATAAAGTCTTCACTTCATTTAAAGTTGCAGTTGGACGCACTATGAATATTGTTGAACATACCCGAACTGAGAAACAACATAAAAGACAAGAAATTGGCCCATCAAATACATTCAAGATTATTTCATAATGGAGTAATGCACTAGAAATAAATAAAACAAATTTTACATGGTGTGTTAAAGATAGTGAAACTGATGATGGTGTACATATCTATCTATATTGTGGTATGATTAATGTTAGTGAACCATATGAGGTGATGGGCAGAGTACGAGACATATGTTTGGTGTCGAATGCAAACATTTTTTATGTTCTTACAAAGTTTCCCAAGACAAGTGAAAATGTTAGATATCATCTCTCAAAGGTCAAGTGTGACACATATGAAGAATCTACACATTTGTGTGAAGAAATCGCAAACAACATTGCAAATAACATTGTAAGTATGTTTATTTATATTTATGTGTTATGCATGATTGTAAAGATCATTAAAAAATTTATAAATTATTGATCATTGACATATTGTATTTTGTTTGATAGGATTTTGTTGAGAGTGCTTCAAACATGTTGGAGGGTATTTATTATCTAGAGCCAAATATTATGAATGTGATCAAAAGTTTCCACACAGAGACAAAAGAATAAAGGAGAAGGAAGCAAAGAGAAATAGCTCATGACACTGCAATAGTACATGTAGGGGATCATCAAAGAATCACTAAGGTGGGTCAATCTAGTAAATCTAAACATGTTGTTTTTGAAGATATGGAAGTTGAAGCTGAAAAATATGTTACCATTAATGAGGAGGAGATTAGAATTGTTGTGAAAAGGATAAAAGAAATAAAACACCAAAAATAAAATGGCCATAGATGTCTCTCTTCCAGCTGATGATGAGGAGATTGTTCATCTAGAAGAAGATATGTTAACTGGTAAGAAGAAGAAATCAAAAGTTTGTCAATTTGTGAAAATCATGAAAAACAATGAAGATCAAAGTGAAACCTCTAAAGGCAGCTGAGAAATCATAACCCCGTGTGCTGATTTAGAGGATGGTATTATTAAAACAAAAAAAGAATGCCATTCGAGATCACTTGATGAAGGATAAATTAATTAATGGTGGAAAAACATTTCAACTTAATGTGAGCCAATTATATAGGCCAAATGAAGGACAAACTCAATATCAAATTAGAAAGGCACATCACCTATGTTGAATTTCCACGATCTTGGGTCTGAGTTAGAGTATTAAAATCACTAACGCTACTAAACCAAGAATCTCAACTAGAACGAACTACTTTTCACAACGAAAAATATAAAGTAATAAATAAAATATGCACAAGTATAGACAATTTTTAACACAATGATATAAATATGTACAAACCAATATTTGTTTATTTTAAACCAAATCTTAATAATACAACATCATGTGGTATACAAGATATAATGACAAACTTCGTTGCAGCTTCTTGATGTCATATCTTGTCATGTTGGTCCTTGGCTTCGGTACTGCTCATTAGGTTCCCCTTGGTCCTTCAAAAGACAACACAGCAAGAATCCAGGAGGGTTGCCACGTAACACTTTTTCCAGTCACTTATGCTTGGTGTACATGGGTTGATCCAATCTGCTCTATAGGCTACCCAATACCTGAGCTCCAATTTTTCAGGCTAGAATTCACCTTTGTCCATCAAGGTGCTGCACTTTAGACACCAATCTTCACTCAACCTTCAACTCTTTTTCGTCATGTCAAAATAGCTTGTCTAGGGATAATTTTGGCTATCAACACATTGCCCTCCACCAGATCAATGATGCTAAATACTACACTGCAAGATCTTCACCAATGGAGGCTCTCTATCACCTAATTAAGCCTCCAACTTGGCTCCCACAGGCTACCCAATAATATGATCCAAATCTGGTCAATACTTTGACCCAAAACCTACAAGAACATTGCCCTAAATTATTTGTATGAGGTGTGCTCTTATGCTGTAATATGGGCTTGATTAGGGCACCCAAACACAGTCCCTAACAACCCTTAGAAACTGCCCAGATTTTACTCCCTTTGCTGCGGTTTTCCTTTCTAAGAGGGGATGAGATGCTTTGCTGAACTGTTGGGCTATCCTAGCCCTTTATAGACCTTTGACCTACATCCTATTTGATGCAGCTTGCTACAACAAGCCTCCTCCTAGTTGCGGCAACCCTTCCAAGGGTTTGCACCCTTCCCATGACCCTCAAAACAGTCCATACTTTTGCTCCTTTGCCTTTTCCTCCAAGAAAATTCCCTCGGCCCTCATTCATGCACTTCGGCCTTCTTAAAATTCCCTCGAAATAGTCCTCGACCTCTTGTTCTTGTCCTCCTTTAGCTGTGGCCCAAAACAAAGAAGTATTCTCCTCCAATGGGTTGTTCACATGTGATTTTTGTTTCACAATGGATTAGGATAAGTCCTCACATCAACTTCTATATATACCATAAATAAGGCCTCCCAGAAACATCATATTAGGGGTTGTACAGCTCTCACAAGCCTAAAATAACCTTAGGCCAGCCTTGACATACATGTACAAACCCATCACTAGACTTCGAAAATTCTTATCTCTCTAAGGACAACTCGGAATTCAATGATTCTTGAAGCATTGGATTCTCCTCTCAACCATTTATAGTCTCATGCCATCACATGTCCAAAGTTATCCATGGAAATGCCCCAAAACATGATGGGTGCAAAACCCCAAGCTTAGGTTCCAAGCCCACAAGTGACTCTTGTGGCACTTTTCCCTCCAATCCCTGAACCCTAGGGCTTGGAGTAACTCCAAATATACTCAAAAATCAACACTCCCTCTTAGCAAGGGAGGTACTTCCAAGACTAGGAAGTAACTCATCATCATCGTCATTACTCACAACACTTGCGCAACTCTTGCCGCTCACAATCGCAACAATCCATGTTCTGTTAACTACGCCTCTCTCAAAAGTGTCACTATCACTGCTAGAAGAATCCTACTTATTATTCTTCTCTTGTATCGCTTTCCAACCTCTCTATGATTCCTTCTTGGTAGATGTGGAAGAACCCCTGCTTCCCACTGACCGCGTGCTCTTCTTGGGCTGCAAAGTCTCCCTCTGAACCTGCAAGCTCCCACTAGAACTTGATTCCCTCTAAGACTCTAGAATCTGGACCTTCTTCGTTGGAACCTATACCTATCCCTCTGAAGCCTGCACCTGCTTCTTTGGAACCTACACCTACTCCACCTGCTTCTCATGATCCATCGACTTGCCCATCATCCTCTATAGACCATGATCTCTAACTCCAAGCACGATACCAACGGAGCTAGAGCCTCTAGGTTTGATTCTTTCCTTCCCATCCTAGCACAAGACCTCAAACCACTTATTCTCGATCATTGAGATAAAAATCACGCTATATATGATTCCTGGTACAAACAATACATCTTGGACCCACATCATTTACATGTCTCCCTCCTGAATGGCACAACACCTGATCCTTGGATCTCCAACTGACTCTTGTCGCCCAATACCATGTGAAAATTTGAGTCCCATTTAGCTAGAGTCTCAAAAAATTCTTGTGACCCTGTCATACTCTTCGTCGCACTACTGCCCATGTAACATTCATCCTCACTGACAGTACCCTGCTAGAAATGAGAGATCATAACAAAATCCTCATCCTCCAATATCTTGGCGAGATCATCTATCTCAACTGAAGTGGCAACACCGACGACTTTCTTTCCTTTCCTCTTCTCATCATCTCCCTTCTTCTTCATTGGACATCTCGACAAAAAATGAACCATCTCACCACATTTGAAATACTTGACTTTACTCAAGTCCTTCTTCAACTTATCCTTCATCCGTGCTACAAGTGCCACGTCCTCATCTGCCCTCTTTGATGGATGAATATCCTTGTCTTACAACTATTCCTGAATGAAGTCGTCCCACAGTCTATTTTGATTTGGAAATTTCTCTTTGGAACCTTTCAAGGCAATCCTCACCATATCTACATCTGAAATTTTCACACCCACGACAGTAAGCTCATCTCTGACCTGAGACAATATTGCCAGATATGAAGTCACCCCTTCACCCTTTATCATCTTGGTGGACTTCAACTTATCCTCCAATACCAGTACTTGTTTCTCGTTCTTATTTTGGAACAAAATCTGAAGATCCATCCACATCTCATGTGTGGTATTCTTCTCGGAAAAATGAGGTATTAGGGCATCCTTCACACCATCTAGGATGCTAAAACTCACCTTTGTATCCAAATATTCATATATTTCAAACTCCTTAGGATCAGTTGGCTTCTTGATGACTATCTCGGAAAAATCCCAGATCTTGTTGACCTACAAGACTAACCTGATCCTTTCCTTCCAAGGACTATAGTTGGACAACCCCTCCAACATGTCCTCGTACCAGAGACCTTCCTGTAATTTCGACATTGTCACCTAATTTGTGACCAAATCCCTCTCACACTGTACTTCGTTGCGCACAACTTTGATTCCAAAGTAGCTCATACACAATCTCATACCATGTTGAATCTCCACGATCTCGGGTCTAGGTTAGAGTCTTAAAATCACTGACTCTACTAAACCAAGAATCTCAACCATAACTACTTTGGACAAAAGAAAATATAAAGCAATAAATCACATATGCACAAGTATACACAGTTTTTAACAAAATTGTATAATAATGTGCAACCCAATCTTCGTTATATTAAACCAAATCTGAATAATGCAATAGTCTATGATATACAATATACAATGAAAAAATCTGTTGCAGCTTCTCAATGTCGTATCTTTTCCTGTCGGTCCTTTGATTTCGTATGCCTCACTAACCGCCCCTTAGTATTTCAAAGGACAACACATAGAGACTCCGAGAGGTCTGCCACCCAACACTACTACAAGTCCCTTTTGCTTGGTGTACATGGGTTGATCCAATCTACTCTCTATCCTGGCCAATACCTGAGCTCCAATCTGTCAGGCTAGCAGTCAGCTTTGTTCGTCAAGGTGCTGCACTTTCGACACCAATCTTCACCCAACCTTCAGCTCTTCTTCGTCACGTCAAGATAACTTGTCTACGGATACTTTGGGCTATCAACACGTTTCCCTCCACCAAACCAATGATGCCTAATAATACACTACAATATCTGCACTTATGTAGGCTCTCTATCACCTAATCAGGCCTCCAAATTGGCTCCCATAGGCTTCCAAATAATCTTATCCAAATCCAGTCAAGAATTTGACCCAACACCTACAAGAACACTACCCTTAATTCATTGTATGAGGTATGCTCTTATGCTGCTATTTGGGCTTGATTAGGGAACCCAAACACAGCCCCTAATAACCCTTATAAACTACCTAGATTTTCCTCATTTTTTTGAGGCTTCCCTTCTAAGAGAGGATGAGACCCTTTGCTAAATTGTTGGGTTGTCCTAGCCCCTTACAACCCTTTGACCTAACTCCTATTTGATGCAGCTTGCCACAAAAATTCTCCTCCTAGCTATGGCATCCCTTCCAAGGGTCTGCACCCTTCCCATGACCCTCAAAACAGTTTAGACTTTTACTCCTCAGCCTCAGCCTCCAAGAATAGGCCCTCGACCCTCCTTATTGCATTTCAGCCTCCTCAAAATGCCCTAGAAATAGTCATTGACCTCTTGTTCTTGTCCTCCTTTAGCTGCGGCCCAAAGCAAAGAAGTCTTATCCTCCAACAAGTTGTTCATATGTGATTTGTGTTGCATAATGGATTAGGATAAGTCCTCATGTCACCTTCTATATATACCATAAAGGAGGGCTCCCATAAACGTCATCCTAGGGGTTTTATAGTTGTCAAAAGCCTAAAATAACCTTAGGTCAACCTTGACATACATGTGCGAACCCATAATTAGACTTCAAAAATTCATATCTCACTAAGGACAACTCAGAATTCGATGATTCTTGAAGCATTGGATTCTCCTCTCCACCCTCTATTGTCTCATGCCATCACATGTCCAAAGTGATCCATGTAAATGCCCAAAAACATGATGGGTGGAAAACCCAAAGCTTGGGTTCCAATACCACAAGTGACTCTTGTGGCGCTTTGCCCTCCAATCCCTGAACCCTAGGCCTTGGAGTACCTGCCAAGCGACTCAAAAATCAACAACCTACATGTCCATAATTTGAAAACATTGTTCAAGTACAATCCATATGCACATGTGGTGGAATATGTGGTTCTTGTTGATCCAAATCAAGTTCCCAACAAAGAGGCTTTTTAGAGGACACGATGGTTTGAATACAAATATTATGTAATTAGAGTGAACCATTTAGCAGAGGCTAAAAGACAATTGATCGAGGAATATCCCAATAACTCTCTTTTTCAAACAGTGAGATGCATCGTTTATGTTCATTTAATAGAAACATAATCAAAGTTATTGGCATGGGATCATAATGCACATAATGAGTATAGAAGTCTATGAATTTCATCCAAAGGATCAGAATTATTCATAATGAATTTGTAGAAAAATGTGGTGGGGATAAGACAAAAGTCAGTATAAGCTTTCAAAAGGAATATTGTACGGAAATAGGTTATCAAATTGACGATAAAATCAATTCAAATTGTGGAAAAGTAAATTCACATTTATTCAGAGGCCTGCATAACATTTTCCAATTGGAATTTGGAACTAGGGAGATATGGGAATTGATTGATGATATTTTTGACATATTGGAGAGCATTGCCATAAAAAATTAGAAGCTTAAAAAGTATAAACCCATAATATGTACCAACAGTAAGACAGGTCTTAAAATGAAGCAACTTTGAGATGATATGATTGTCACGCCATGGAGAAAAATGCAAGGAGTGAAGGATGAAAAACTAGTCAAATCAATACTATGTCGTGTGAAGTCGGGTGAATTATCAATGGACGAAATGTGCTCGAAATTTCAAAATTAAGTTTGTTGAGTTATTTTTATTTTTTCCTGGATTATAATTTTCTTTTAAATATAACATATTTTGTTGGTAGTATTTGTTATACATATCACTATATTAACCTTTTTTATTTTATTTATTCAGTCATAATATTTATATGAAAATACAACAACAATGGTTAATGTTATTTTTTGTAGCTTCGGATGTGGTCTAGCCACAATATTTGGTGGAGAAGCTAGAATACATGTATTCTCCAACATCCATAAATCTTTTCTAGAAATTCCACCTAGAGTCGAATTAATTAGATTTATTAATCAATTTTTAATATTTCCTAAGTCTAAACTTAGGAATTATGATTAATTAATCATAATTAATTAAGTCATGGTGTGAATGTTCTAGAAAATCACACGGATCGACAGGGAAATAATATGGGCCATCGATTATGTTTTAATCTTGGTCATTGGTGCTCCAATAGAAGATTATAAGAAGAAGTCGATGGGTAGATGGAGAAAACACCAGTGCAGTTACTTAGTTGCCCAGGCATATCGATTTTCTCAGTGAATGAAGTTCAGCAGAGGAGATAGAGCGAGAGGGTGAGTTGCAGGTGAGAGAGAGAGGGAATCAGCAGGAGTTAGAGAAGTACATAAATAATTTAGGAGCAGGAAACGTGAGGAAAGACTCAGTCCATTAGAGCTATGCGCAGTCATTGCATAGAGAGTGACGCAGAGGCACTCACATATGGGAAAAGGCTCCATTCCGGGGTCAAGAAGTCGGTGTGGAGAATGAGAAATTTATCATAAAATTTCTCTCAGTGTTTTTCCTGTGTTTCTCTTGTCATAATTCTTGTACTCAGATTGTTGCTGAAGATTAATAAGAAAAACATCATCTGTTGCATCAGCTTTCCCGCATTGGGTTTTTCTGGGGACAAATGTCCAAGAATAACTGTGTCAATATTTTTTATGTGTATGCTAGAATTTCTCTATTTCTAGCATTTTATTTTCCACAATAATTTAGTGTGAAATTTGCAATAGTAAATTTATTCGATATTTGTTGTAGCAAATAAACTGCAAAATAAAATTGCTAGTTAGAATAATATTTTTCAGTGATTGTAATAGATGGATTTTCACATGGTTTCATAGCTTCCATGATAAACTAGAGATATCAGTAGCGAGAAGTGAAGGAGGGTCGTTACTCTGCGTAAGAAATAGTTCAAATTCCCTAGAGCCAATGCAATCCCTTGGCCAGGAGGGTCAAAATTGAGAGTGCAAGCTTCTGTGATCCATAACATTTTAATTATAAATCTTTCGGAAAATCACATAAGAAATTTAGGAACCGACACGTTTTGAACTAACAACTGTAGTTCATCATCAGGATAATGAAAATTGGATGATCTGATATACACTTTTATACCAGGATGAGAGAAGGGTTTTGACTGTTACTTCTCTCATCCTGGTATAAAAGTGTATGTCAGATCAGCCAATTTTCATTATCCTGATGATGAACTACATTTGGTAGTTCGAAACGCGTCGGTTCCTAAATTTCTTATGTGATTTTCCGGAAGATTTATAATTAAAAAGGGTCAAAATTCTTGAGGAAATTTGATTTCTATGAGAGAGTGATAGAGAAATTTGATTTCTCTAGTTCGAGGATTACCAGAGGTAGAGGGAGGAGCCATATTTTTTCACAGAGATGATCTCTTGTTGGATGCAGCAATTTTGTAGTGTCAAAATCAGCGTTGGGAGGAAAAACGACATAGCACAGAAAATCAATAGTTAGGATGCTTCGGATTTATCTTCCAGGTTGGAGGATGAGTTTGTGTGCTTGTCAAGTTCAACATCACCTGGTGTCTAGTATATAGATAATGGAGCTTCATCTCATATTATAGGAGTTAGAGAATATTTATCTAGCTATCAGGAGCATCAAATGGACTTCCAGATCAATATGGGAAACATAACTAAACGAACTCTGGTAGCGAGAGGCACCATAGAGTTTTAGATGGAGACAGGAACTAGCACCAGCATTACTAATGTATTGTGTGTGCTAGGATTGGGTATGAACCTAATTACAGTGTCTCGGTTATAGGACAAGGGGTAAGATGTACACTTTATATGGAAGAAAGTGTTTGTCAAACACTCCAACTGGAATAAGGTGAAACAGATTGGAGCTCAGAGCAACAGTTTATATAGGTTGCAGCTCGATTCTCCAATGGCACTAATAGGCAGTGATAGTAGTAGTGGGAATGAACTGAACGAACTATGGCATAAGAGGATGGGAAATTTACACCATGGAGCACTTAAGATTCTCAGAGAAACTGTAACAGGAGTTCCAATTCTCAACACAAAGCACGATGATGTATGCAGAGGATACGTACTTGGAAGGTACGCAAAGGAAACATTTTTTAGAAGTGACAGCAGAGAAAATGGCGTGTTCGGACTGATACACTTAGATATTTGTGGCCCTATGTCCCCAATAGCTCTTAGTGGCGGTGAATACTTCGTCACCTTTATTGATGACCATTCCAGGAAGGCCTGGATCTATTTCCTAAAGACCAAAGATAAGGTCTTTGATCGGTTCAAAGAGTAGAAGGCTCTCGTAGAGAACATGACAGATAAAAATATCAAGGTGTTTCATTCATATAATGGTGGAGAATACATTGATAAATACTTCATAGTCTTTTGTGCAAAGGAAGGCATCAAAAGAGAACAAACAACTACATATAACCCTCAGCAGAATGGAGTAGCGGAGTGAAAGAACAAAACAATAGTTGGGGCTACAGAGGCTATGTTGTATGATCAAGATCTACCTAGATTTTTATGGGGAGAGGCATGTAACAAAACGGTGTACATTCAAAACAAAACACCTCATAAAGCATTGGAGAATAAAAGGCCAGAGGGAGTCTTCATAGGAAAGAAGCCTGAAGTGAGTCACTTGAGGATTTTTGACAGTGTGGCTTACTGCCACATACCAGATGAAAAGCGCAGTAAATTGGATCAGATTGTAGAAAATAGTTTCCTCGTCGGGTATAGCGAGACCTCAAAGGCATGCATGATCTACATTACTAACAGTACAAAGATTGTAGTGAGATGTGATGTAAAGTTCATGGAAGACAAAGCTTTCAGGATATCTCGAGAGATGCCTGCAGGTGATCAATCAACAGAAATTCTGTTAGTCTAGCAGCAGGGAGAGCAAGTGGGAACAGCAGGAGGATAGTCACAGGGATTGATTATAGTGACTAGTACCAGTATCTCCTTAGGGGTTGTATATCTAGGGAGTTATCAGTAGATGTAGCATCAGGAACGGGAGGAGGAACTGATTAAAACTCCCACCAGTAGTGGTAGAGCCAGTAGGGAAGTGCGTTAGACCTTGAGGAAAGAAGAGGAGTTTGTCGAAGCTCCTAAGACTGACAAGAGACAGCCCAGGCAGCCTAACATATATCAAGATTTGGTAGCTCAGGTTGCAGAACCCTCCAGCTTTCGAGAAATCGCACAACATGAGGTGTGGGTGGATGCCATGGTAGAAGAGTATGGTTATATCATGACAAATTATGTTTGGGAGGTAGTACCTATGCAAGAAGACATATCAATAGTAGGTTCCAAATGGATCTACAAGATCAAGTATGTTGTGGATGGAAGTGTAGAGAAGTACAAGGATAAATGTGTGGCAAAGGGGTATGCACAGAAGGAAGGAATAGACTATGAAGAGACCTTCTCCCTAGTTGCCATAAATACCAGTATCAGATCTATTATATCCCTAACAGTGCAGATGGGATGGGAGATTCACCATATGTACGTCAAGATAACATTCTTGAATAGGGTGATAGAAGAAGAGGTGTATATAGAATAGCCAGAAGGCTTCGAAACTCATGAGAAGCACACTCATGTATGCCAATTGAAGAAATCCATATACAAGCTCAAGCAGGCACCCAGGGCATTGAATGGTCAAATTAACAGTTACTTGCAGTAGCTGGGATTCATCATGTGTGGTGCAGATCCCAACCTCTACTATTTGATGGTGCAAAATGAGCTTCTCATTCTTATTTTGTATGTGACAGGATCATCAGGGCTCATAAAAGACTGCAAAAGGAACCTTGTAGTATAATTCGACATGAAGGATATGGGGTTGATGCATTATTTTCTAGGATTGGAGGTGTGGAAAAAAAATGGGGAGATCTTCCTTGGGCAAGGGAGATATGCTACAGATATTCTGAAGAGGTTTAGAATGCAGGATTTTCGACCCATGGTGACACACATGATCACCAATTGGAAGAATATAGATGTATCAGGGGACAAGGAAGTCGACCCCACCTTATACAAGCATCTCATTGGGTCTCTCATGTATCTAGCTAACATTAGGCCAAACATTTGTTTCACTTTCAATACCCTTAGTCAGTTCATGGTAGAGCCAAAAAGGGTACATTGGGCAACTGTAAGGCACATTCCTAGGTATGTGCATAAAACAGTCAAGTATGGTTTAAATATACTCGAGGAGATGACTTCATATTATTCAGGTTCAAAGATGCATATTGGGCAGGCAGTTAAGTGGACAGGAAAAGTACCTTAGGGTATTACTTCATTGTTGGATCAGGGATGGTCTCTATTAATTTTTTATAAAGCAACATTGTTATTTACTTCAATAGTTACATTTTCTCATTAACATGTTGCATTCACCCCAAATAATTTTTCCATTGTACAGATCTATATCATTAACCATTAGAAAATGAAACTATGCAGAAATAACAACACCATAATCACCAACATCATCTAAGCAGTGGAAATTAAAAATATCAAAGGAAGAGAAGCATGAACACATAGAGACACCAGGATTGGTCCGAGACGAGGGCAAAACCCGCTACAGGGAAAACCCTTGGAAATTATTCTTCTTAGATCTTCATTGAATGGTTCAGCAACAAGAGTACAATGATCCATGAGTACATATATTTACAATGCAAAAAACAAATGACATACAAGAACTAAAACCATACCCATACTTCTGCATGAAGGAATATAAATCTAAGAACTGAAATGCACTGACAGTGGCTATAACAAACTGATGAACACGATTTATATTGAATGAAGATTGAAGATACATATGCAGTATAACAAATAGATCTAATCTATAGATCTACAGATCTATAATTCCAAAACTCTGATAAAAATATCACCAAGTGATCTCAACTCTGAAGTCTTAGATCTAAATCCAGGAGACTATCAATGATGCTCTGATGCAACTGTGACTGAACGACTGAAATTTGGAAGCATTGCACAATCAACTGAAGGTGATCCAAATTTGATCTGCCCAGTAACACTGTGAGTCGCAGCGTTAACATTCTTAGCCTACGGCTCTGGATCTATGAGTGGCTACCACAAAACCCTATGTCTGCGGCTCAGATTCAGAACAACCTGATTTGACATGAGGGCTTTGATCGTGCCCTTAACATGGTGTACCAGTGGCTTTAACACCTTATCCACGAGCACAACACATCCTACCTGCGGCTACTCTTCAGCAAGGCTACTACCAGGCCCTTACCTGCCTACAGCTCTGCTTCAATAGACCCATATCTAAAATGTACACCAGACTCTGGCCCAAATCCACCACGTACCACTGTGCGAGCTCCTTCTGACGTACTAGTTCGAGCCAAGAAATCGAAAACACGACCAAAAACAAAAATAGCGTGGAGAATATCTCATGAGATAATGTGTGCAAATGAACTTGAGGTTGCCTCTATTTATAACTTTGTGAGTGGACGCTTGGGGCTTTGACTGGATCAACATGCGGTTAGGCCAACTCATAAAATAATAAATTAATTCATAATTTAACTTTTGCTTAACTGATTGGGGTGATCTATAGGTCGATTTTGATCCTCTCGGAAGAGGAATATAATTAAATTATTATCTTAATCATTTGAGTTTTCCACTATGGAATTTGACCCTAGTTGCAAAAATTAACACTCACACTCAACTAGGAAGAATTCCAGTTTGAAATCTTAGTTTGTAGTACTCTGCATCATGGAGACAACATGCCTCAACTTAATCTGTTGATATTTGTTCATCGATCAATATGCCATTCTGATATTCATGCATCATCATGTGTCGTCACTGAACATCTCTGTCATGTAGTAATCGTGTTGTGAACCTTTCTTATTACAAATCATCAATGTACTCTTCATGTTTATTTTTGTTTATCTCTTGATTGTTTATGCTTGTATGCTTAAAATTCTCATATCTAGAAGAATAATTTGTCACCGAAGGGGAGCTTGGCCTACCACCCATTCATCAAGCTGTCATTTTGCAATTTCTTCCATCGGGCTACTACCTGGAATATCATCAACTAAGAGCATATCAATATGGAGCACATGTCGGGGAGTGCATATCTAGGAATCTCATGGGGGAGCTATACCTCTATAACCCCATATCTAGAAAATAGGATACCCATCCACGCATGAGAGAACATCTCGACCCTGGTGTCACATTGGGGAGCTCACTCTCAACCTAGAATCGCATAGGGTTATTTCACATCGGGGAGCTCACTCTCAACCTAGAATCACATAGGGTTATCGCATCCCATCTTATTGCTTATTGATCTTCCCATCAATGACCTTGAATAGTCATGTGGTATAACACCTACATCGTAATCTAGATTGGATGAGATACCCAACTTACCAAGATGTAAGGATCACACACCTCCAAGCCTCCTCGACCCAGTGGCAAAATGGGGAGGGTCAATCCCAAAAAGCTCCTCTTGTGGGTATGATGTCAACTAGGATATACTATGAAATGACCAATGGTGGGGGAGATACTCGACTTGTCAAAATAGATAAGGATCACACACAACCCATAAGTGACAGATAGGGAATACACCACATTGTCCAGAATTCCCTCAACCCCAGGAGCCCTTAATCTCAATTCCTCGTTATAGGTGCTCAAACAAAAGTGGAAGAGCTAGCTCAGTGTCCTCGATCAGTGATACTCTCATATGGTATCTTTTGATTCCTATATCTACACGACATCAAATCAAGTGTTATGTTAGAAAATACACAATCAAGTAAATCACAGCAAGATACCAATAACAACAAGATACCAAAACCATCCTCACTCTTATGGAGGTGAAAAATGTGCATGGATAATATAATCATCCTCCCTCTCACGGAGGTTACATGGATACTATAACCATCCTCCCTTTCACAGAGGTGTCAATCATAAGCGTCAGCTTGTCTCGAAGAGTTCCGCTATCTCAAATGAATGGATAACACATAGTCCCAACTATACATATTTAGGATTCTCTGTCATCATCATGTATCCCTGTCTTATATGGAGCATGCTCAATCAACTCTCTAAGTAGCTTCTACATCATTCCTCATAGCTAGCCTTGCTAGCGACATTGTATCTGACCTCGTTCGTGTTATGGACCTCTCTTCCAAGATATCATGGCAAATATCATACTAAGGTAACATCCAAATGTGCTTACCAATACTAATTCCAAACATCATTAGTTCATTCATGCAATTGCATATCATGGGAGAAACATCTCAACCAATAAAATATGTTTGGTGGAAATTCTGAGTGAACCAGCTCAATAATGAATTTAATCATGTTCTATACACATCATATACGGATGAATTTTCATAGAAGAACATCAATGCTTTAACCAACGAACAAATGTCATATCACGTTCAATCTACATTTGAACTTTAAATCACATTATCCAAGGATTTACATTACATTAAGACATTTCAACAGTTTTGTAATATGGAATTTCTTTCCCAAATTTTAGAAATAAATTTATCATGCCATGATACATCATTACAATATTCAAAATTCATCTCCCTCTTAGTTAGATTTTCAGAGGTGCATCACCTATCAATGATATACTATCAACATGTATAACCAAAATCATAATCAATATCAAGACCATACCTTGGAACTCATTTTCCTGACTTCACGATATACATATAAACAAATCTGAATCAATGGAGTTTGCATCACACAACACTCTCTATGAGCCTAAGGCCTTATCATGCCAACATATCTACCATTACTCAAATCAATGTTGAGTCAACAAAATCAGCTCATTAGAAGTGAGTTACAACTATTATCAAAGATATTTATTTCATATTTATCAATTCTTTCAACCAGAGACAACTAACGCACATATAAAGTCTTGAATTCATTTTATGTCAAGCTCTCAAGACTATCATTTAATCATATCATTATAGGTCATTTCCATCATCAAATGTAAGTGCATACACATCACAGTTAAATCATGCATGTTCATACTAAGTCACAACAACCTTTGTGCTAGGAACAAAGAGACCAATACATAACCATGTGTTTGTATACTCACATATGACATTTAAGGCCAATATGTCTACATAACATAGCCATCTAGGAAAAACAACCATCACTAGATCAAATAATGTTAAATCTAAATGTGCATTCATGGTAAGATCTATAAATCTAGACATATCTTCAATCATAAGAATTATGTCAAAAGTATCGGACACAGTTTATCAATATCAATCAGCCAAAACATGATGCACTGTCCTTAAACACAATGACATATCCAAATGAATGTCTTGGTCACCTGCACACACAAGGTCGGTTCAAACATATAAACTTGCTTAGCTAACAGATCTTACTAGTATCTAAAATACATATGCATAACTGACATCTTCCAAGTGACCATTTGATTTCATGCTAAATTCCATAAATACCAGAAATTAGTTCACAATGACAAGATAAATCATAGAACCATGGATTCAGAGTATAGACCGAATTTATTATATATAACTTCAATTATGTGCCTCTACTAGGCATAGTCACATCTATGAGCCTTCCTTTGTGAGAACGAGTCTTAACTCTCTGTTGTGGATTAACTAATTTCAAACACTCATAAATCATATTTAAAATAGCAATCATGAGTAAGAATTAGTTCTCCCTATGAATGAGAATACACATCATTCATGTTATTACTCTCCCCAACTTCCCAAGGCTGAAAATAAGATTGGAGAAAGGTGACCACAAACCAGGCTTTAGGTCAGGTAGCTAGCCCTACCAGGACTAGAGAGGGCTCTCTCGTTTTTACTTTTGTAGTCAAAGGAATGACTGTGTATGTATTTATCTTAGGCTAGATATTTAAGCTCAATAAATAGGATTTATTCAGTGTTTTCAATGTTGGATAGAAAAGTTAGTGAGTAGACTGTGTATAAGGTTTTTAGGTCTGAACTTGAAAGTGAATTTTCAGAGAATATGTGAGGCGAGATAGGTATTTTGAAATAATTTTAATAGGTAATTGAGTATAGGATTAGTATAAGAGAGTTTTAATGAGCACTGAGGTGAATTCATTTAGTTTAGAAGCAAATAAACATAGCACTGTAAACCTTGTCTAAAACAGAGCATGCATAAACATGATTTGTGCTCATAAACTTACAAGATAAACATATATGACGAATAATACATGATATTAAACATGAAATGATAAACATACATATGAAAAACAGATGCTCCAATACATACCACAAGTATCTCCACACAATTCCTGCAAATTTGTCTCTAATTTCATTCCAAATAGCTGATTACAAGAGCTCTAGTGCAATATAAGACTATCCAATCCAAAAAAAAGACTAAAAAGAGCCTACTTATAGAAAATATGGACTATGGCACCTCATTAGGTCTAAATCCCATCCAAAATGGATCATAAATACAAAATAAGAGTCATTTCCTATATTAGAAACCATTCCCTGAATTTTAGCTATGACTAGGAGTGTTTGTCCCATACATTAATTACATATTCCCTCATGACAGAAAGCAAAAACCAACCCAATAAATCTAATTCCAACTCATAGGACAACAATGCCTCGAATTTGTGACCATTTCTGAGCTTGACAAGTGTCTTGAGGAATCCAAATTTGATTTGTGACATTCTTTAGAGAAGGGTAACAAAAATTTGTAGAAGCGTAATAGAACTTTGTAGGAAATTTTGAGGCACTTTTAAGAGTCCAAATCTACTTCTTAAATAACGGTAAACTAGCCCTATGTGTCTAGTTTCTAGAACATATTGAATTTCGAAAAATGGACCATGGGAAGGCCTTCAAAAATCCATTCTCCCAAGGTTACTCCAAAATCATAACAGAGGGTCCAAAAAGGTGGCAGAAACATGAAAATGAGTGGTTTTTGAGATTTTTCTCCAAAATTATAGCTTTTCATGCCATGCAGGTTCCTGATCTATGATTTACTCATCAAAATACATCCATCCATGTAAATAAATCATCATTTGGATGCCCCCAAAATAAGAGTAACAAACTTTCGTTACCCTTCTCTAATGAGGAATTTCCAAAAATTTGCAAAAATTACATAAAATACCAAAATTGATCAAAACTTCTCAAAATTGGTTCTATGGAACCTATGAGAGATGGGATAAATATATAAAGAAGCTTCAGCCAATAATTCCAAGCTATCCTTCTCTTTAATCTTCATTTTTGCCTCTTTTAACCTTATTGTTTCAACCTTATTTGAGAAATGGTGTTCTTGGTGCGATAGTGGTTTTCCATGTGTCTTTGCAGCTTATTGTCCCTCTTAGCCCTCTTCAAGAGCTTCTCCAAATTCTCATTAACTCTTGACAACCAAAGCTCTATGTATTCATTAATATCCATAACAATAAGCTCATCAAAGGTCAACTCTTCAAGTGGATGAGTTGACTATCTTTCTCGCTTCAGCACCCTTTTGAGGCCTCTTGTTTTTGGTCTTCTTGTTTGTGTTTCAGCCTCCATGTCCTGCATTTGATCAAAAATAATAACCTCCTTACCTTTACCTTTTTTTTCCTCTGTGTCTGACTTGTGCTTGCTTTGTAGGATCTGATTCACTTTCAACTGAAAATTTCCCGTTGTAAGAAATTGATTTGAGATTTAGCAATAGAAAAAATCTTCCTCAATTTTTTTATTTCCTAATATTTTTCTTGGATGACCTCTTTAGCTGATCTAAACTCCACCTTCTCTGCTACCTCAACCTCCAATGGCACTGATTCACTATGCTAATTTTAGAAGAGAGGAATTTATTACCTGTTTCTGAGTTTTTGGGTTATTAGAAAAAAATCAAAAATAGGTTATTCCTCTCTTCTAAAATCTATTTCACCTGTAATGGATTCTCTTTTTAACAACATCACTATGCTAATGTAAAAGAGGATGCTCCTCTATCTCACATTGTTCCACAATGGTGTCAAGTGTAAGAACACTCTTGGCAGACTTGGGTGCAAATACGTGTCTCTTCCCCTTCTTATATGTCTGAGTAAATTCAACAACCGTAGGAGCATCTGAAATATGACAGGGCATGCTAGAAGATACAACCTCCATTGTTTGTGTTGATGATGTACTAAGCAAGATAGAAGGACCTATAGTAGGCGATGTTGACAATCTCTCCAATAAATTTTCCCAAGTTATGTTGATGGAGGACAAGTGATGCAATACAATGAGATCTATTAGGCCATGATGAAAAACACTAGCGTGATGATCTTATATTCTACTCTGAACCTTCTTAGTCATCTTAATCAAACTCCTTTACAAATAGTATGGCAAATCAAGTGTTTTGATAGAGGTAAAATGCATCAAAAGCCTGATATGATACCTATACAACCTAAAGAATCTTCCTTCACATGTGAATTACTTAATTATGAGCGTCATCAAAGGATAGTATTTGTTTCTCAGGTGTCTGAAAGGAAATAGATAGTCTGGCTCTTCTCCAGCATGAGGCTTGAGAAATTGTTTGTACTTTTCAATATCTAAATCCATGCATTTGAACCACTGCTCTCCATGAGAAGGGATACCCGTTTCTAAAGAAATTAGGTCTGATGATAGGCTTATCTCCATACCTACAATGGCAACCTTTCCCATGCTATAGCTTGTTGCAAATAGGCTGGTCAATTGAAGATGATACCCCTTTTCCATGAGCCTTTCACAAAATCTCAAACATTGAGCTCTCTCAAAGCATCTTTTGGCCAATGGCGAGGCATTAATTTCATGCATTGTGAAGGGTTATAACCTGAGGTGGTGCCCTCCCTTGAAGCTTTTCTTCTCACTTTCCATTGTGTTTGTCACTTTTATGAATGTTGCATAAGGTAATGGAGGCAAGTTTGAAGTGATTTGGAGGTTTTTGGAGCTCACAACCAAAATCTGTGTCTTTCCCATAAATGTAACAGTCACTTACATGAGTGTAACAACTGAGGGAAAAGCGTAACAACTGTGTTTCGAGCACTCTCCAAAAGTGTAACACCTATGCCCATAAACATAACAATGCAGTCCAAAAGAGTAACAACTCGGTCCAAAAGCATAACAATAGTTGTTTGAAGGATGGAAAAAGGATTTTTAATGGAATTTGAGCCTTGGATTTTGGAGTTTAGACCACCATGGAGGGCAAGTGAAGTAGAGAGATGATCTCACCCACATGAAAGGGTAACAATGAGTGGGAAAGTTTTTACCTTTGCCCTTTTATAAGCTTGAGATGAAATTTTTACCTTTTTACCTCTTTGACATTCGAAATGAATTTTTGAACCTTTTTCATTTGGAAATGACCTTTTTAAAAACAAGACAAGTTGTCTTTGAATTTGGAAATGACCCTTTTTGTTATTGAATGAGATAATAAGTGAAGAATGACCTCTTTGAGGATTTGACACTTGATTTGAATTTTTTGCTCCTTTTAATAAGACAACAAGACAAAATTTTCTCTTTTCATGAGACAGTGAGACATAATTGATTTACTTTGAACTTTTTTGAAACTTGAATCATATTAAATAAGACAGGTGGTCTTTATTTCATCTCTGAACATGCTAGCTACTTCTTTAGGGTTTTATGAGTGGAATGGAGGGTTGTTTCCTTGTTTAAGTGACATGACCTATATGAGGTGGAGTGACATAATCCTAGACCTCTTAAATGATGATGATGGAGATGAAATTTAAAATGATGGTGGTAATGAATGAAATGAAGGAGAAACATACTTGACCTAGGCCTCTTCAGTGACAAAAAATATTTTATGAGAACTTGTTTGAAAAAGTAAAAAAAAAAATGACCAATGACTTTATGGAAAACAACTGAAAGAGTTATTTTTTATCACTAACATACCTAAGCTGACATTGGCTCCAGCTAGGGATCGCAGCTCCTTTAGGAGGAGTCAATAAAACAGTAGATCAGGTAGCCTTACCATTGGGAAATTGAGTCAAAACTAGAAATTGAAAAACTTTGACAAACTGGAAATTATGAACTAAATATGAAAATGACTTTGACTAGAAAAAACTGAATTGACTACGACTTGACAAATGACTATTTTTTTTTTTGAAAATTTTGAAAGAAAACATGAGCTGAATGCAGAAGTCTCATGGCCTTATCCTCGGGCTTCCAACTTATGTAGCAAATTCCTTATTGCTTGGACATCAAATTAAAATGATACGTACAATGACAATGAATTTCATCTTCAATGATTAAGTAAGATAATGTTTGAGGAACCTATGATTGATTAGTCCTCCCAGCACTTCTTGCCCTTTAATATCCTCTAGTGGAAATGATTTATTACCTCTGAAGGAAGTGATCTTGTAAGGTCCTTTCCATGTATTGTCAAACTTTTTGTGCTTACTCTTATCTTCATTCCAGGCATCCCAACGAAGAACAACATCTCCAAGCTTGAAATCATCATCTCTGGTCTTCCTATCATAAATATTTTTTATTTTCTCATGAACCTTTGAAGTATGACTGAAGACTTCATCTCTTGACTATTGTAGATGGATCATTTGGTTGATTCTTAGTTGAATGTCATTTGGTTCACTGTCGATCTCTTGCAGAATTTTCATCACCGGTACAACTAAAGAAGTAGGGAACACCGTGTCGACACCATACACGAGCTAGGAAGGTGACATGCTGATTGATCTCTTCATGCTAAATCTATCCACCCATAGAGAATTGGAGAGCCTTTTGTGCCAATTCCTCTTGCTTTCTTACAACATATTCTTGATTATGTTCACCAAATATTTATTTGACGATTCAACAAGCATGTTGCCTTGAGGATAGTATGTTGTAGAATGAATAATCCTAACGTGATATTTATCACAAAATTCAATCATTTTCTTGGACTTAAAGGCAGCTTCATTATCAGTAATGATCTTGTGTGGAAAACCAAAGTGAGACAGAATATTGTTCTCAAGGAACTGAATGATAACAGTGTCAGTAGATTGCCTCGTGGGGATGGCTTCAATCCATTTACTGAAATAATCTGTGGTAGTGAGTATCCATTTATGATGAGCTGATAATGGACGATGGATATCGCAAATGAATTCAAGTCCCTATTGCTGGAATGGCGCTTTCACTTCAATTGGTTTTGAGGGCAAAGGCAAGAGATTCCTCTTTCCCTGAAAGATTTGACATTCATGACAACTCGTGATTGTTTTATAAACGTCAGAAAATAAACTTGGCCAATAGAAACCCGCCCTCAATATCTTGTTAGTTGTAGTATTCCAATAAATATCACCGCCACAATCACCTTTATGAAACTTTTTCATCACTTTTTCTAATTCTCCTTCAACCAAACAATTCAGCGATACTCCACCCAGATCTTTCCAATACAAGACACCATTAAGAATGCAGTACTTAAGAGCTCTTAAATTCAAAGGTCTAGCAGTACTACTTGGAAATCTGGGAGGAGGATTTAATTGTTTCAAAACATGAACTATATCAACATACCAAGGCGATAAAGAGAAAATTTTAGATACCTCAGGTAATGTTTCAGCCTCTTATTCTTCAGATAATGCAACAATAAAATTGATGTCCAAAGCATGGAGATTTGAATCCGCCATAAGCTTCGCGATGCTTTGTCATTTGATAAGATTTGTGGGCTTGATCTCCGAGTCATATTCTAACATAGCAGTGGTCCATTTATCTCACCACCCTTCAGGATCATTCTGTGCAAGCACATCTTTGACAGAAGTGTTGGGAACATATGCAATGACATGAGAATGGAGAATGTAGACCCAGAAGTCCTTCAATGCTTTGAATAACACCAAATACTGTTTCTCAATGATGTTTTACTTCAAGGTTGTGTCTCTTATGGTTCTATTGAAGAATTCAATGGGATGCTCCGTGTTCTGATTTTTCTTTTGCATGAAGACAAGATCCAAGGCAAATGAAAAAATTATAAAATCAAGTGTATAATATCGACTAATAAGAATAGGAGCATGATATAAAGCCAATTTAACTTGATTGAATGATTTATTTTCCTCTTTAGACCATTTTACTTCATTATCTTTCTTCAGTATGTCAATATTTTGCCTTAAGTTTTCAGCAAGATTAGGACAAACCTTCTCAAAAAAATGATTTTTCCATTGAATGACTGAATTTCATTTTTTCTCCTAGGATAGTCCAAGGTCTGAATTACTTCAATCCTTGGAGGTTCTATCCTAATTCCATATTTTGATCTGATATGGCCCAAAAATTTACCTTCCTCCATGGTGAAAAGAATCTTCTTTGGGTTCACCGATATGCCAAACTTTCTACATCTCTGAAAAACTGTTATCAAGTGCTGCAAGTGCTGATCTGTCTTGGAAAAAACATTGATATCATCAATATAAATGACCAAAAATACATCCTTTTAATTGGAAAAAGAAATATCCATTTCTCGCTAAAAATTAGCCCCTGCATTCCGTACAGGGGGCGACAATGTCGATCAAGCGTCGTTCCATATCAGAAAAGCAACCCCTGGTAGAACAGAGTTTGATGTAGTGAGACAGAGGGTTGTCTTTAATGAATCTTCAATCCGAAAGGCATTTTGGCATACATGAAGGTGCCCCAAGCTGTTGTAAAGGTTGTATTTTCTTGATCATCTAGATGGACTAAAATTTGATTATACCTGGAGTATCCATCCAACAATGAAAGTCTGGAAGATCCAACTACCCTTTGTAGAATATGGTCCATCTTTGGTAGCGGGTAATTTTCCTTCAATCACACTTTATTCAGATTTATGAAATCAATGCACAAACGAATATCTCTTGTCTTCTTCCTCAATAGCACTAGATTAGACATCCAATTTTAAAAGCGAAGAGGCACTATGATACTAGTAGTAAATAATCTATTTACCTCCTTTTGAATAGAGGGAAGCAACTTGGGATTCATTCTTCTTAACTTCTGGCAGAAAGGTTTCTGATCCAGCTTCAAGGGAATGGTATGATGAATTATGCTCTTATCATATACTTTCAAATCAAAATATTCCCAAGAAAATACATCAACAAACTTAGACATAAGCGTTGTGAATTTACCTTTCATTTTTGCATTTAAATATTTTAAAATTTTTATCATCTTTGGCTTTTCCGGAGTGCCAAGATTGAGATCTTCCACTCCTACTTCTGTTGGTAACATATTTGGTTTGCATGCGACATCATCTTCATAAAAATCTCTTCTAAAGGTACCAAAACTCTTGGAATGGAGTTATATTTCAGCTGAAGCACTTGCATCTCTGTTGTATGGATTTCTTGGTCATCTTCATAGCACTGGTTATCCATTTGAGAATTCACAAATTCCTCTTCTGTCTGCAAGAAGTTGTTGATCTGTTTATCATCTTGAAAGACCTTCCAATACTGAACATTATCTGGTACAACAGGGAGGTGTTTGAAATTTATCTCATACTTCTTATAGGATACAATGGAATTTTGAACATATTGGCCGAAGTGGAAAGAGAATCAACAATAAGATTGTTGTCGCTTGGGACGAATGATAAAGTGTACTAGGTGAATGTGTTGAGGGTGTCTAGCACTACATTTAGATAAGCTTGCATACTTGGATGCTTGGCCTGGTATTCCCCTTTGACTCTCCTTATTACTAACTCGGAGTCGCCATATACAGAAATCTTCTTGGCACCTAGCTTCTTGAGAATTTTCAGACCGACTATCAAAGCCTCATATTCAGCTTCATTATTTGAACATTCAAAAGCCAGGTAGTAGGAGGAAATTTGAACATTGGGAGGAATTTTTAATGACTGATTTACACGGTTGTGAATCCACACTCCAATTCTAGCCCCTTCTTTTCCCAAATCTCCATCGAAGTCAATGGTCCACAAACTAATTTCCTCATCCCGAAACTACAAATTAGATGACTAAACTTTTCTTGCTGCTTGATAGAGTTTTGTTGTACCAAAATTTTTTGTTTCTTTCATTGTTTCATCACTTTTTTGAGGTTATGCACTTGGTTCTAAACCACTTTTCACTTTTTCATAAAAAATTTCATTTGCCAATTCTAAAATGAAATTTGAAAATTCAGAATTTTCTGCTTTTTCTTCAATCAAAACTTCGGAATATGCTGAACATTCATCATTGAACAATATAAAGGACTCTAAATCTATATGAACAACATGAATAGGATGATTATTTGGATTTTCTTGGCTCTTGATCATGTACTTCATCTTACTTTCTCGGTATAGTTTCCTAAGTTATCAAAATACGAGAATGGTGGCATATGAAAAGTCAAGTTGTAAGGTACCTCTAAGCTTCGCTCCCCATGATGGAGAAAGAAACATTCCATATTTGGGAGGGATATCAGCCACAACAACATCCGTGAGTACATTCTTGGCTGGGATTTTCTCTAATAACACCACTAGGTCCTTGATGAGGCCAAGACATTTCACCCTCCCTGAATCAAATGAATAAATATCATGATAAGGTCTTGTGATATCCAATCCTAATATGTCCATAATGGCCTTGGGAATGAGGTTGTGAGAGGATCCGGAATCAAGCATGGCATTATGAAGGATAAAATTATGGATTTTGAGGCTTAGATAAAACCGAGGGACCTCACTATCTTCTAGATCACCATCAACAACAGGACCAAAAATAAGCTCAGGGTGATCATCACTCACATTAACCATGTTAGACATTTGATAAACTCTAAGAAACTTAGCTACTTGAACTTTGTATTGATCATTCTTAACTATTTCAATTAGAGGAATAAAAACTTTCAATTTGGAAATTTCATTTTCAAGGCTAAAAAGAGCAGAATGTTTTTCTACCTATTTCAATGGTGCATCCTTCCTTTCGAGCTGATTTTTTTCTGAAGACTCTTTCTTCTGTCCTGCATCTTGGACTTCTTTATATTTTCTTTGACTACTGGAGGAAGCTTTGTTTCCTTTAGCTTGATTAGGAACAACGGGTCCTTTGTCTTTACTTTGATTTGGGGCAACAACTTCTTTGTGATGAGCATCTACCTGAGCCTTTTTTTTTTTTTTTTTTTTTTTTTTTTTTTTTTTTTTTTTTTTTTTATAATCTGATTGGAGGTTATAGGAACATTCTTATTCCTCAAACCATACAGTATCTTCACTTGAGAAAGAAAATTTTGATATCCCCTCTGATAATCTTCCATGCGCACTGATAACATGCCATCATTTGACAAGATATATTGTTGATCATCCAGTGCACAAATTTATGTAGAAGATTGATCTTCTTCAGTGAGGAAATTAGGTTGTTGATTTTCTCCAAGTAAATGGTTCTCACCGGAAATTTATTCTTCATCATCTTAATCATGGCCTTTAGTATAATTCTGTTGAAAATGAAGTTCGAATTTGCTACTGACTTTGTGGATACTGACCCCTCTGTTCCCTTTTCTTGATCATGTATTGAGGTTGTTGATTTTTACCCCTGAAATTGGGATTTCTAATGGAGGGTTCAATTTTTCGATCAATGATGGAAAATTTATCCATTATCTTCTTCATGGTTTTGATCAAGGTATGTAATTTTCCCTTTGATGAAGTAGATGTTTCCTCTTTGATAATGACTCTTTTCTTTGTCTTGATTTTACACTTCTTGATAATCAAATTAGCTTCCATGCTCACTGCGTTTCTCTGCATTTCTTTAAGAGTTGATGGGTTTATTTCCCTCAACCGATAGGCCATGTCAGGATCAAAACCATCAGGATAATGAAGTAAAGCAAGGCCTGGAGGAGGCTTAATATTTTTAGGAATTGAATCATAGATTTTATTGAATCTAGCTGTAAAGTCTTGGATAGACTCATTGGGATTCCTTTTCAAGGCATTATACTGAGCTAAAATCTGCAATGGATTTTTCTTCTCTTCCCATTTCTCCATAAATAAGTGAATCAATTGTTGTGAAGTACCTATTGAACCAGCTGTGAGAGAGCAAAACCATTTCTTTACCTCTCCAGAGAAACTTTGTGCAATGATGCGCATCTTGGCATCGTCATTGTTGATCTCTTCAAGATATATGAAATAAATCTCTTTGGTAATGTGTTGATAAGATGTAATCTCTGATGTTCCATCGAAAAGAGGAAGTCTCTGACCATAGTTCTGAGGTAGTGGAGTGATTTGAAGCGGTAGTATCAACGAAGAAAATCTGGCCATGACTAATGGAGGAGGTGGTGGAGGTGTTGATGGAGTGAAGACTTGCAAAGGTAATGATGGAATGAAATGAAGAGTTGATGGTGTAGCTGTATGAGAAGGTGTAATGACAGGTGATTTTGAAATCTTGCTGCTAATATTGCAAATAAGCTTTCTCTAAATTTTCTTGAAATTTATCCACCAAGCCCTTGAGTTTGTGAAAATTAGATCATACTTCACTATCGACTTCGGAATGAAAAGACTCAGAAAATGGTGCAAAGGTCACGAAATCGAAAGGATCAAAGGCAGTTTCTGAAAGAAAAGTTTCAGACTTAGTTCTAAACAAATATCTTTCATATTCTAAACTATAAAACAAATCTTCTGAAACAAATCTCGTAGGCAGGAAATTTCATTTGGCAAGTGGAGTAATAGCTCTTCCAACCTTCCGAGACTGGGTTTTATGATTTCTAAAAAGACTCTCAGGTTCATACACAATCGGTGAGGGATATGGGTCTGGATTTGACCTGGTATGTCTTTTAGGAGCCAGTTTAAGATAGGAATTTTGGACTTTGGTTTAGATTTTAGAATTCAGCCTATTTTGAATGCTAGATATTGTCACCTACAAGTCTAACTTTCAGATGATTAAAGAAATATTCCTAGGGAATATTTAGAAATCACTCCCTGGCAACGACACCAAAATTTTTATCACTCTTCCCAACTTCCCAAGGCTGAGAATAGGATTGGAGAAAGGTAACCACAGACTAGGCTTTAGGTCAGGTAGCTAACCCTACCAGGACTAGAGAGGGCTCTCTCGTTGTCACTTTTGCAGTCAAAGGAACGACTGAGTATCTATTGATCTTAGGCTAGATATTTAAGCTCAATAAACAAGATTTGTTTGGTGTTTTTAGTGCTGGATAGAAAAGTTAGTGAGTAGACTGTGTATAAGGCTTTTAGGTCTGAAATCCAAGGTGAATTTGCAGATAATATGTGAGGCAAGATAGGTAGTTTGAAATTATTTTAATAGTTCAATGAGTATAGGATGAATTAGAAGAGATTTTGAATGAGCACTGAGGTGATTCATTTAGTTTAGAAGCAAATAAACATAGCACTGTAAACCTTGTCTAAAACAGAGCATGCATAAACATGATTTCTGCTCATAAACTTACAAGGAAAACATATATGAAGAAAAATACATGGTATTAAACATTAAATGATAAACATACATAAGAAAAACAGATGCTCCAATGCATACCACAAGTATCTCAACACAATTCCTGCAAATCAATCTCTGATTTCATTCCAAAATAGCTAATTACAAGAGCTCCACTACAATATAAGACTATCCAACCCAAAAAAAAGACTAAAGAGAGCACACTTATAGAAAATATGGACTATTACACCTCATCAGGTGAAAACCCCATCCAAAATGGATCATAAATACAAAATATGAGTCATTTCCTAGATTCTAGGGAGGTTAGAAACCATTCCCTGAATTTTAGCTATGAACCAGGAGTGTTTGTACCTTACATTAATTACATATTCCCTCATTATAGGAAGCAAAAACCAACCAAATAACTATAATTCCAACTCATATTACAACAATGCCTTGAATTTGAGACCATTTCTGAGCTTGAAAAGCATCCCGAGGAATCCAATGTTGATTTCTCACATTCTTGATAGAAGGGTAATAAAAATTTGCAGAAGCGTAACATAATTTTGAGGAACTTTTGAGGCACTTTTAAGAGTCCAAAGCCAGTTATGAAAGAATTTTAAACTAGCCATGTGTGTCTAGTTTCCATAACATCTTGAATTTTTCAAAATGGACCACGATAAGGCCTTGAAAAACCCATTATCCCAATGTTACCCCAAAAGCGTAACAAAGGGTCCAAAAAGGTGGCAGAAACATGAAAAATGAGTGGGTTTTGAGCTTTTCTCCAAAATTACAGCTTGTCATGCCACGGGGGTTCCTGATCTATGATTTAATCATCAAAATACATCCATCCATGTAAATAAATCATCATTTGGATGCCCCCAAAATAAGAGTAACAAAAGTTCGTTACCCTTTTATAATGAGGAATTTCCAGAATTTTGCAAAAATCACATAAAATACCAAAATTGATAAAAAAATTCTAAAAATTGATTCTCTGGCACCTGTGATAAATGGGATAAATAGAAAAATAAGCTTCAGCCAATAAGTCCAAGCTATGCTTCTCTTTAAGCTTCATTTGTGTCTCTTTTAGCCTTTTCTTCAATTATTTCAACCTTATTTGAGAAATGGTGTTCCTGGTGCAATAGTGGTTTTCCATGTGTCTCTACAGCTTATTGTCCCTCTCAGCCCTCTTCAATAACTTCTCCAAAATATCATTAAATATTAAAAACCAAAGCTCTCTGTCTTCATTAATCTCCATGGCAATAAGCTCATCAAATGTCAACTCTTCAGGTGGATGAGTTGAATGTCTTTCTCGCTCCAACGCCCTTTTGAGGCCTCTTGTTTTTGGTCTTCTTGTTTGTGTTTCAGCCTCCATCTCCTGCATTTGATAAACAAAAATAACCTCCTTACATTTAACTTTGTTTTCCTTTGTGTCTAACTTGTGCTTACTTTGTACGGGTTGATTCACTTTCAACTAAAACTTTTCCTGTTGTAAGAAAGTGATTTGAGAGTTAGCAATAGAAAACATCTTCCTCAATTCTGTTATTTCCTCATATTTTTCTTTGATGATCTCTTCATCTGATCTGACCTCCACCTGCTCTGCTACCTCAACCTCCAATGGTGCTAATTCACTATGTTGATGTAAAAGAGGATGCTCCTCTATCTCACATTGTTCCATAATGGTGTCAAGTGTAAGAACACTCTTGGCAGACTTGGGGTGCAAGTACTTGTTTCTTCCCCTTCTCTCATGTGTGAGTAAATTCAACAACCTTAGGAGCATATGAAAGCTGATAGGGCATGCTAGAAGAGCCAAACTCCATTGGACATGTTGATTATGTACAAGGAAATATAGAAGGGCTAATAGTAGGCATTGCTGACAATCTCTCCAAGAAATTTTCCCATGATATGTTGATGGAGGACAAGTGATGCAATATAATGAGCTTGATTAGGCCATGATGAAAAAGACTAGTGTGATGATCTTCTCTTCTACTCTGAACCTTATCAATCATCTTAATCAAACTCCTGTACAAATAGTATGGCAAATCAAGTGTTTTGACAGAGGTAAAATGCATCAAAAGCCTAATATGATACCTATACAACCTGTAGAATCTTCCTTCACATATGAAGTACTTCATTATGAACATCATAAAAGGAGCATACTTTTTTCTAAGGTGTCTGAAAGGAAATATATAGTTTGGCTCCTCTCTAGCATGAGGCTTGAGAAATTGTTTGTAGTTTTCAATATCTAAATCCATGCCTTTGAACCAGTGCTCTCCATGAGAAGGGATACATGTTGCTGAAGAAATTAGGTCTGATGATAGGCTTATCTCCATACCTGCAATGGTGACCTTTCCCATGTTGTAGCTTGTTGCAAATAGGCTATTCAATTAAAGATGATACCCCTCTTCAATAAGCCTTTCACAAAATCTCAAACACTGAGATCTCTCAAAGCATCTTTTGGCCAATGACGAGGCATTAATTTCGTGCATTGTGAAGGGTTCTAGCGTGAGGTGGCACCCTCCCTTGAACTATTCTTATCATTTTCCATTGTGTTTGTCACTTTTATGAAGCCTTCATAAGGTAATGGAGGCAAGTTTGAAGTGATTTGGAGGTTTTTAGAGTTCACAACCAAAATATGTTTCTTTCCTAGAAGCGTAACAGTCACCTACAAGAGCGTAACAACTGAGGGAAAAGCGTAACATTTGGGCACAAAATCATAACAATTTTGTTGCGCAGCACTCTCCAAAAGCGTAACACCTATGCCCAGAAATACAACAACACAGTCCAAAAGCGTAACAACTCAGTCCAAAAGTGTAACAAGAGTTGTTTGAAGGATGGCAAAAGGATTTTTATTGGAATTTGAGCCTTGTATTTTAGATTTTAGACCACCATGGAGGGCAATTCAAGTAGAGAGATGCTCTCACCCACATGAAAGGGTAACAATGAGTGGAAAATATTTTACCTTTGCCCTTTTATAAGATTGAGATGACATTTCTGCCTTTTTACCTCTTTGACATTTGAAATGATTTTTTGAACCTTTTTCATTTGGAAATGACCTTTTTCAAAACAAGACAATTTGTCTTTGAATTTGGAAATGACCTTTTTTATTATTGAATGAGATGATAATTCAAGAATTACCTCTTTGAAGCTTTGACACTTGATTTTACTTTTTTTCTCCTTTTGATAAGACAACAAGATAGAATTTTCTCTTTTCATGAGACAATGAGACTGAATTGAGTTGATTTGAACTTTTTTGAAACTTGAACCATATGAAACAAGACAGGTGGTCTTTCTTTCATCTCTAAACATGCTAGCTCCTTCTTTATTGTTTTATGAGTGGAATGGAGGGTTGCTTCCTTGTTTTAAGTGATAACTTGAAATTTTTTCAAAGGAAAAGATGAGCATAGACACTGACCTGTATGAGGTGGAGTGACATAACCCCAGACCTCTTAAATGATGATGATGGAGATGACCTTGAAAATTATGGTGGCGATGAAGGAGCAGCATACTTGACCTAGACCTCTTCAGTGACCAAAATTATTTTCTGAGAACTTGTTTGAAAAAGTAAAAAAAAAAATTGACCTATGACTTTATGGAAAACAACTGAAAGAGTTATTTATACCTGAGCTAACAATTCTGTAATATTCCCTTTCTTAATCCAGTCAAAGTAGATAGAATCAATCCATGGTACTTACCATGGTATTTTCCCATGGTATTGACCCATGGTATTTATTGTTGGTATTGACCCATGGTATTTGCCCATGGTTTTTCTAAGTAGCCCGTCTATAAAAAGAGGAGGAGGAATGAGAGCAACTCATGGAAAAACAAATTGGGATATTTCTTTGTGATATTTTTGAGGGCTCAGGCGAGTTTTCAATAGAGGATTTCAGTTGAGATCCTCAGGCTTCCTTCGGTGAGATTCAAGAATCTCACCCTAGTAAGCAAACCCAACTTCGGTGGTTTCTCTAATCACCCTAGATGGTTTAGTTTATTTTATTTCTTCAGTAAAGGGAGAATTGTGCATCATTTTAATTTTCTGTGTTATATCGTGCCAAGCTCACGATTCCACTTTACCGTGTGATTGCCCACCCTTCACGCATGGTCAAACTACCTTGGGTTGAATAGTAATAAAGTGTTCTCTTGAAGTCCATTTATGCGTATTTAAATGGAGATTCATAATACATCGTATGCACCTTTATGCTTATGGAGTTTATGAATATTTTAATCATGCACCTTTATGGATTTTATGGATATGGGTATTATAATCAAGTTTATGCTCATATTATTTTATGGCATTCTTTCCATATATTAAGAAGTATGTTACTCTAGTTTGTCATTTTATCAAGCATCATTACAAAAGGGTGTCATTTCTTTACTGAAGTATATTACAAATTCATACCATCAACTTGTATTTTCATGGGTCGAGCAATAGCAGATATATCATAAACACATATCTATCGTGATCATCAATATCATGTCATATATCTTTCATCATAGGTTAGACTAGAAAGATCAGGGCGGCAGGTTGATTTGACTACACAACCTTAAGATCCAATAACAATACATTTTAATTTCACCACATGTTATAACCACAGATAGTCAAGTATATGAAACATCAATCTCATAAATATGCCTTTTTAATCACGGTTTTCGATACAATGCATATCATAATCAATAGGATCAAGTTAGGTTAATCGATAAACCAACAATGTGCATTCACTCTTTTTATTTTCAATGATATTTCATCATGCTTGTCATACATATTATGAACACCATATAAATGAGGTAAAGTTCCATAAGAGATCTAACAGATCTTATGTGTATCAAGAATCAAGAGTAACATCCACTAAAATCAGAATCATGATCTCAAAACAATAGACGTTAGCCACTCATTAAGTTATGCTACTATATCCATGATCAGAAATCACTTCAAGTATTCTCGTAAAATCACGTAGATCACCATGACCAAACCATTCAATACTAGGTGCATTATTTCATAAATCTCAATCACTCTTATATGTGCATGCATGAGCCATCTGAGAAGTAGACATTCTCAATCTACCAAAGGGCTTACCTAGCCATCCAATGTTGTAGATAGATCATAACTTTAAAATAATATACCGTGCATGCCTTACCGTATTACATGTGCACCTTCACATAGGCAGCTTGTAGTGCACAAGTGCCTCTTTACCTTTTCCAGATCTAGCCATATTTCCCTTTCCAAATCTGGCTGCATTTCTAGATCTACCCAACTTTCCTTCATTTCTCGATCTAGCTATATTTCTTACATTTCCAAATATCCTCAAGAGGGATCCTCTCTTCACATCTCATCACAGAGGTTAGATATATCCAGGAGTTCAAATATACATGCAGGAAGTAATGACTAGAAACAATAACCATAGAAATCAGATCCATAAGCATAAACAAGAGTAAGGGTTATAAGTCTAGGAATATTTATCTTCAATGACAGATAATCCTCTCCCTCTTGAACCAGCCTTCAAGAGTCAGTTATAGATCATAAAGAAATGTTGCCTTCAATCAACAACTTTATCAATACACAGGTCAGCTTTCAAATCAATCCAAGTTCTTGAGCATCTTTCCAAAAGCTATGTGAGGGTTTCAAGACTTTACCATAAACCAGGGTTCCTCTGAAACCCTTATCCACTAACTGCCTAGGTTTTTCTTCATACCCTAGAATTATTTTAGGTCTCTACCATCCTCTGCTTGCTTCCATAGAAGTGTCTCCTTGGGATGATCCTCATGCCTTTTCTTAAACCAACTCTGATACCATGTTAATATTTCATAAAGCATCATTTTTCTTTACTTCGATGGTTACATTTCTTCATTAACATGTTGCTTTCAACCCAAATAATTTTTCCATTGTACAGATCTATATCATTAACCATTAGAAAATGAAATATGCAGAAATAACAACACCATCATCATCAACATCATCTAAGCAGCGAAAAGTAAAAATATCAAAGGAAGAGAAACATGAACACATAGAGACACCAGGATTGGTCTGAGACTAGGGCAAAACCCACTACGGGGAAAACCCTTGGAAATTATTCATCTTAGATCTTCATTTAATGGTTAAGAAATAAGAGTACAATGATCTATGAGTACATATATTTACAATGCAGAAAATGAATAGCATAAAAGCGCTAAAACCATACCCATACTTCTGCATGAAGGAAACTGAATCTGAGAACTGAAATGCACTGACATTGGTTATAGCAACTAATGAACATGGTTGATACTGAATGAGGATTGAAGATACATCTGCAGCAGAAACAAATAGATCTGATCTACAGATATACATATCTATAATTCCAAATCTTAGATATGAAATATCACCAAGTGATCTCAACTCTGAAGTCCTAGATCTGAATCTAGGAGACTGTCCAATTACACTATGATGCAATTGTGATTGAACAACTAAAATCTGGAAGCGTTATGCAATCAACTTAAGGTGATCCAAATGCAATCTTCCCAATAACTCTTTGAACCATGACCTTAACATTCTCAGCCCGCGGCTCTCGGGATCTGAGCCGCTACCACAACACCCTCTGCTCGCGGCTTACCGTTAGAACAGACTAATATGACCTCAGGGATTTGGTCGTGCCCTTAACATGTTGTGCCAATGATCCGAATGGAAAATGGCATCAACCCATGGTATTCATCTACCCATGTTATCCATCCACCCATGGAATTTACTCATTATATTGTAAATGACATCAACTCATGGTAATCATCCACCCATGATATTTATTCTCCCATGGTATTTTAAGTGACCCATGGTATGTATCCACCCATGGTATTCATCCACACATGGGATTTACCCATGGTATTGTAACTGGTATCTACCTATGGTATTGGCCTATAGTATCTACACATGGTATTGTAACTCAAAAAAAGGCTATAAATAACAAGCCTCAGTTTGTAAAATGACAGATTGTCTGCCACAATGTAGCTTCTACAGTTATTCTCTGTTTTAATAAAACAAGTTTCTTTGTGGTTTTATTTTCTTTGTGTTCTCTCTTTTTTTCTGGCATTGTAATTTTGTAGATCTTGTCAGATCTATTTCAATTTTTTAGATCTTGGGGGTTCCCCACCAAGATCCAGATCAGTGGTATCAAATTTAGGTTACGCCTCCATGGGAATAAGGGTTTGAAACATATTTCAGTTTCAATGTTTTGCAGCAATCTTCAGCAAAATCCATGAATTTTTTTTGGGCGGCGAGTTTTCAGATCTGATCTGAATATTTTGGTGCAAAATTTACAAAATAAAAGACCAGATCTAGATTCCTTGCGAAAAAATACTCAAATACAAAAAAAAAAATCGGCTAAATTGGAGTTTGGATGAGGGAGATATCGCTGACTCAAAATCAACAATGTTGAAGCAATTTTTCTAACGACAATTCATGGACAGCGGCTCTCTTGTCATTTTTTGCAGTTTTAAGTGAAAATTTTCAGAGAAATGAATATATATCTAAGCTCCTCTTGAAAAATCACCCAAGTTCAAAAAAAAATCAGTCGAATCGGAGTCCAATCGGAGTCCGGATGTGGGAGTTATTGTTGATTTAAAATCAACTATTTTTTTTAGAAATTTTGTGACGGCGAGACAGTTCCAGCGCGAATCTGAGAGTCTAGCGTCTCCTGATCATGGTTTCAAATACATGAGAAGATGCAGAATGATCATTCCATTTCCAAAAATAGGTTCTAATAAATATTCTGAGTTATATTGACCGAGTTATGCTCATTTTAAATCTGAAGTAGCATTCGGAGCGGGTTCCCTTTGGAGACGTGCCCTCCCACCCCGCTTTAGTAGGCACCTGCTTCACATTCATCAGTTTCATCATAGAAGTGTTTGACTTGGGTTATTTGGAGATGTGCCCTCCCACCCCAAGCTATGTAGGCACTTGCTACTTCATCAACAATCAACATCACGGTTATGGGTCAACCGCACAAAATCTTTTTCATCGAAGTCCATTTGCTAGGCCGCACACTGTTAGTCACACAGTTGGTCACAAGCATTGCAAGGTATCTCTATCCTCGGATCTTCGTTTGGCATGGTTTTGTTTCATCCACAAACCCACACTTCATCGAAGTCCATTTGCTAGGCCGCACACTGTCAATATCACAGTTGGTCACAAGCATTACAGGGTATCTCTATCCTTGGATCTTCGTTCATCACGGTTATGGGTTTACTACACAAAACCCTTCTCTTTAGTGGCTCTTCATATTCAACAAGGCTTCTCAGGAGGGAACTTCACGCAATGGGGACCATTGCTTCTTAAGGAGGGACGAATGATCCGAATGGAAAATGGCATCAACCCATGGTATTCATCTACCCATGTTATCCATCCACCCATGGAATTTACTCATGATATTGTAAATGACATCAACTCATGGTATTCATCCACCCATGATATTTATTCTCCCATGGTATTGTAAGTGACCCATGGTATGTATCCACCCATGGTATTCATCCACACATGGGATTTACCCATGGTATTGTAAGTGGTATCTACCCATGGTATTGGCCTATGGTATCTACACACGGTATTGTAACTCAAAAAAGGCTATAAATAACAAGCCTCAGTTTGTAAAATGACAGATTGTCCGCCACAATGTAGCTTCTACAGTTATTCTCTGTTTTAATAAAACAAGTTTCTTTGTGGTTTTATTTTCTTTGTGTTCTCTCTTTTTTTCTGGCATTATAATTTTGTAGATCTTGTCAGATCTATTTCAATTTTTTAGATCTTGGGGGTTCCCCACCAAGATCCAGATCAGCCAACGGCTTTGGAACCTTGGTCACGGGCACAACACATCCTGTTCAGCGGGGCCACTACCAGGGCCTTACCTGCCCGTGGATCTTCTTCAATAGACCTAGATCTATAATGTGCACCAGACTCTGACCCCGATCCACTGTGTGCCACTACGAGAGCTCCTTCCAACGTACCTGTGCAAGCCAAGGAATCGAAAATACGACCAAAAATGAAAATAACATGGAGAAGATATCATGAGAGAATGTGTGCAAATGAACTTGAGGTCGCCTCTATTTATAACTTTGTGAATGACCGCTTGTGGCTTTGACCGGATCAACATGCAATTAGGCCAACTCATAAAAATATTAAATTAATTCATAACTTAACTTCTGCTTAACCAATTGGGCTGATCTATAGGTCAATTTTGATCCTCTCGAAAAGAGAAATCTAATTAAATTATTATCTTAATCATCTGAGTTGTCCGCTATGGAATTTGACCCTAATTGAAAAAATTAACAGTCTCTTGGTGTAGCAGGAAGCAGAAATTAGTGGCACTGAGCTTAGTAGAAGAAAAATAGATGGCAACCAATACAGCTACATGCGAAGCTATATGGCTTAGGAAGCTGCTCGTGAGCTTGTTCTAGAAGAATATGGGAGCGACAAATGTCTATTGTGATAATCAGAGTTGCATAAAACTCTATTAGAATCAAGTGTTTCATGACATATCGAAACACATAGACATCATATGTCATTTCATCAGAGACTGTGTACAGCGTGGGGAAATCTAACTGCAGTATGTTCCCACAGGAGATCAGGTAGTCGAAATACTCACAAAAGCTCCAGGGAGAGCTAAGTTCATCTAGTTCAGGGAATAGATGGGCATGGTGGAGAACTTGTTTCAGTAGCAAAGTCAATATTTCTCAGTTACAACAACAACATATGAGAGGGAGTTGCAGTGGTTGGTAGCAGAATATGAGAGGGAGTTGCAGCGCAGATGTAGTAGTTGGAAGCAGTCCAATAGGGTTAGCAACAACACAGATGCAACTCATATCAGATTTGTGCAGTGGTTGGTAGGTAGAATGTCTAGACATTAGCAATGTGACAAGAAATGATGTAGAGACAGTGTGTTGTGGCAGCAATTGCACCACTCAAACACTTTCCTCGCTAATATGGAGTGTTATTTTTTGTAGTTTTGGATCTGTTCTAGCCATGAGATTTGGTAGAGAAGCTAGAATACATGTATTCTCCAATACCCAAAAATCGTTTCTATAAATTCCACTTAGAGACGACTAATTAGATTTATTAATCATTTTTTAATATTTCCAAAGTCTAAACTTAAGAAATATGATTATTTAATCATGATTAATTAATTCATGGTGTGAATGTTCTAGAAACTCATACAGATTAATGGGGAAATAATATGGGCCATCGATTATGTTTTAATCTTGGTCGTTGGTGCTCCAACGGAAGATTATAAGAAGAAGTCGATGGGTAGATGGAGAACACAACAATGCAGTTACTCAGTTTCCCAGGCAGATTAATCTTCTCAATGGTTGAAGTTCAACAGAGGAGATAGAGCCAGAGGGTGAGTACCGGGTGAGGGGGAGAGGGCATTAGCAGGAATCCAGGAAGTACGGAACAAATTCAGGAGGACAAAGCGTGAGGAAATACACAATCCACTGGAGCTTTGTGTAGTCATTGTGCATAGAGTGATGCAAAGGCACTAACGTATGGGCAGAGGGTCCATTCTAGTGTTAGGGAGTCAACGTGGAGAGCGAGATATTTATCATAAATTTCTCTTAGTATTTTTCCTCTGTTTCTCTTATCATAATTCTTGTACTCAGATTGTTGTTGAACATTAATAAGAAAACCCTCATCTGCTGCACCAGTTTTCATGCATTGGGTTTTTCTGGGGACAATTGTCCAAAAATAATTGTGTCAATATGTTTTATGTGTATGCTATAATTTCTTTATTTCCAGCATTTTATTTTCCGCAGTAATTTAGTGTGAAAATTGCAATAGTAAATTTATTCGATATTTTTCGTAACAAATAAACTGCAAAATTAACTTTCCAATTAGAAGAATATTTTTCAGTTATTTCAATAGATGAAATTTTCACAGTTAAACTTTTGAATGAAGAGAGTTGGGATGATGTTGTACGCAACTACCCATAATCAAGTTCTACAACAACACTTAAAGATTTTTATTTTGAATTCAAAAAGGTATTTTGATTTATACATTCATTTTATTCATATGTAAACTATTTTTATTTTATTACTTATACATATATTTCTTTATTTCATTAAAGATGTCGAAGAAGGATGCAAATGGAGTACCAAATACTTTCAAAATCTTTATTGAAAATATTAAGTTGAAAATGTTGAGAAAGCAACGTCTTAAGGATGTTGAACTTGATACTACTCTTACTCATTTCTTTTAGAATGGGCTCAATACTATCCAATATCAAATAATACAAGGTGATTGTGAATAAATTGCAAAACTCATACCTAAAAGGGAATATACCCTAGTTATTGTATATATTCCTCGTGGTTTCAATTTCCCGGACATTGGATATGATAGTGAACCTTATCCTTATTAAGATTTTAACAAAGTGGTTACGGGCCTTCAAGAAGTCACAACATCACCACTTTGGAGATTTGTGACATTTTATTCAGACACACAATTTTCAATGTTATTAACAAGCTTCAAGGGAAAAACAAACTCAAGGATGCAACTTGCATGGTAAGACACTGAAATTGTATATTTGATTAATGTTAAAAAAATATTATGTACAAGTTGATTGAATTTTACTATGTCATGTTGTAGAAAAAAGTCAAATATTGTTTCTTTTGGAGATCAGCCAATTATAAGTGATTGTGAGTTCATCCATGTTGAATGTTAGACAAAAAATTATAGCTATAAGCTTGTTCTTCTTAATCAAGTATATGTGATGCAAGCCTGGAGCTTGCAATACCCAGGAACTATAATCTCTGTTGATATACAAATGCAACATCATCATATGCCCAAACTTCTTTCAAAAAATTGGCAAATTCACACCATCTCATTTGTACATGTGGAAGCTTTCCAATATATGGCTCAAATCAAAATATCATCTCATATATTATCGATTTCACATCCACTCACCTTCAAGCAATTTCATATAATTTTGAACCTTCAAAAATTAATGCAGGCAACCTGCATTTCCTAAAATCACATTTCTTGTTCATATCAAAAATACCATTCAATCACTTGTTGAGAAAATCCCCTTCTGGCAAACTTAACTTCTTTTGGAAACTTCTTTGTACAAAACAATAATGGTTACAAAACCATGATTAGTACAAATCATCTTCATCATAACTTCCATTCGATTCATAAACTTTCATTCAATAAATATCATTCCACATCACCATTACATAGGGCTTTCAAAAGTCATAAAACAAAATGCGCCAGTGTGTGTAATACCACTACATCACAATTTAAGCAAAACTTGACTCTTGTTTGTTTCTTTAACCACATTCCCAATCTTATCACCTCTTAACTTGACATTCAGATGCGCCCTTAAAACTCCCCAATTTGAATACAACTAACGCATTCACATGGAAAATTTCACAATTTAATGTCAATAACACATGCGTGACTTACCTACATAATCAGCTCTCCCCTCAATTGTTTATTTGCCATTCAACCTGCGCTCCTACAATTCAGTCCAGCAATTTGATTTCATTTCAATAGTATCCAGGAATCGAGCCACTAGCAAGACTTTTCAAACCTGCGTCCGGTTTTCCACTTGTAACTTCATTCTGGTTTTCACTTGCAACAATTTAACGTTTTCTTCAGCAAATCATTGCCCATAGGAATTGCATTAACGTGCTTACTCTGGAAAACTGCGTCTTCAACACTTCTGTCCACGCTGTCAATTCATCAAACTTTTAACAACTCTGGATCGCACCTTCTGGTATGCCATTTCTGGATTATCAAACGTTGTTGGCTCTCAAGCAGAATTCTGATGATCGATTGCCAATGAATCGATACATTCTTCAACACCCAGAAAAACCTTTCCATTGCTTCCCCACTGCACTTTTGACCTGTGATTCAATTCTCATCAGGCAATTAAACATCGGGTGAACACATTGAACACAATCATGGCTTATCGAAGGCATCATTACAAATTCAACACCACTACAAAAAATGCTTAATCGATCTTGATATACATCGATTTTCCCACAGTACCAGTTTAACACGCATTCAACTGCATTCAACGTGTTATATTATCCAATCAACAGCGCCATTCATGCTATTGAATCCAATTTCTTCAATCTCTGAACCTGCAGCTTAAATAACTCAACACGATTTCAATATTTTTCATAACAATTCAACTCAGTGTTTGTTAAACAATTGTGCCTTCTATAAAATTGACTCTCCAAGTCGATGTGCCAACGCATTCCACAATATTCAATATATCAAACAGTGATCTAATTCAGTCGACTATAATGCCATATAGTCTGCAAGTAATCGACCTTTCAGACAGAAACTTCAAGGCTGACTTTAATCACCGCCTACTCTGCTGTAACACTACGGCCTGATCTTAGCATTACCAGTTAAATACCAATGCAAACTTACCAGATTCGATTCAACGCAGCTGCTTCTCTCAGCGTTTCATCACAATAGCTGCACTTCCAATGTGTTATTCAACCATTCTTTTAAATATTGCTTATGGGACATCGATTTATTTGTGATGTGGATATTATATCGTCAGAGAGCCGTGTAAAATCGAACATCGATTCACTGAACCCAACTATATAACAATTTGCCATTCCAACATGCTTATATAAGAGCGTTCACCATAAACAGATGAACCATCATATTTGTATATTATTCAACTCTTTTGATTTATAAACACAACCCATACAAGTGCGCATTACTGAAACCATTTCAGAAATCAACACTCAATTTCTAAAAACCACACTTATCATATTAATAAACAAATACTTACAAACTTCCTTCGTGGCCAGATATTCAACATTTAGGCCCTTACAGTTGCTGAAGGCTTACAACCTTGCTGATCAAGCCTGCTCTCAATCAACCTCTCTCACAATCTCCATGTCTTCTTTTTTTCTCAAAACCCCTCCTATTTATACAATTTAAAAAATCATTAAATTAAATGCTCAATCCCTTCAATTCCTCAACAAACCCCTAAATCTCTCAACATCCCTAAAGGATAGATCTTTATCCCTAAAATCCTTCAACTAATTAAATTCCCTCATATCCTTTTATTAATAAAAATATATTTACAAAAATCCTCACCTTCTCCTATTTTATTCAAATTAATTAATAAAATATTAAAAATCATCACACCCCCTTTTAACATATTTACAAAATAAAAAAACGCCCTTGATGCTCCTGCATCAATATGGAAAGAGTCATAACCAAGTATTGGTTCATGATGTTTTCATAAGAAAACTGACATATGAAGATAAAGATGCAAAGGAAAGATAGTTAATATTTATCAAAAACCATAAGCATTGATTAACTATCCTATAGATTTATGTTCAAATGAAGGAGATTGGGTTTTGGATTTATTCTCAAGTTCGGGTTAGTTTTATTATATAAAATTGAATATATATATATATATATTATGTGTTTATGCTAATTTACATTTTTATTTCTTTTGTGCTTGATGATTAGGTAAAACACTAACATGTTGCCTACAAAAAGGAAGAAATTGCATTGACATTGAAAAAGACTCACTATAATGCAATTGTATTTAATAAAGAATTAATGCTCTTCAATTTCTTCGAGATGCAATGCAAAAATTTGGTTTGAGGAGAGGGGAATTTAATGAATCACGCGTGGCAAAAAGGGCAAAGGAACCTCAACCACCGTTATATGGAATGGTTGGAAAAGGACACTTTGGGAGATTTGCAAACATCGAAGATCCATTAGAAGAGGAAAATTACCAAACTGAAGCAGGAAATATTGTGGAAGAAGACAATAATGAAGCTCTAGAAAATGATAAACATGGATTATATGATACTATTGATTAACTTTAAGTTATGCTTTCAAATGAAACTCAATTTTGAGAGCAATTCATTAGTTTTACTTGTAATGTTTTGACTTTGAGATTTTATGAGAAGAATGAGTATTTGATTATTGTTGTTATATGTTTAATATTTGTATTATCTGGTTTTCACTTTAATTTTTATGTGAATATTTTTTGTAAAAAAATGTGATTACTATCTTTTTACATAAAATTCATAAAAAAAAAAATGTTATTTTTAAAGTTTTTTTGTGAAGATTTTCCCTTAAAAATCATTTATTTGGCATTTTATTTTTAATGAAAAGTCTCAAAATGTTCATAAGAAAATTTAAAGTGCCAAAAATATGCTCCCAAAAAAATTTGTATTCTGAATAACGACTTTTCAAAATCGGGTGATTTTTTTCCTTCCTCAAAAAAATGAGTAATCGGTAATTTTCTCGTTTGATCGGTAACTATGTTCCTTGTAATACCCTTGGCTTGATACCAGAATATTAAATGAATATGTACACATGATACTTAGGTTGGTGACCCAGGCTATGTTGAGGCTTGCATGCATGTGCATATAAGTGTTTTGGGCATTGGGCTTGTGGAACAATGTACAACAATTTTTCAAGCTAAAGTGCCTATGTGGTTTAGGTCGAAGAGCCTATGAGTTAAAAGGTCGACAAGCCTAACAAATGTAAAATGTAAATGCATATATATTAATAAATAACACCATTGTTGCAAACTAGGTGATGAAAAGAGTATGGAGGGCTAGGAATCCATGAGAGGAAAGGTGAATGGACTAGAGGGCTTAGGAAGAAGGGCCAAGCTAGGAAAATATGATTTTATTCCTAACCTAAGCTATAAAGTAAAGTAGGTTGGTAATATATATATTATAATATTATAATATAAAGTGGGCAGGGGGGTTTTGTAGGTGCCATAGGTCAAAGGGCTTTATGTCCATGTTTGTATCTATATATATCTACACACACACACACATATAACTTTTCCTTTACCATTAAGGATACTAGATTTTTAGATCAGTATGAACACCCATTCTAGTGTGAGGAGTGTGAAAGAGTGTCTAGAAACTATACCCTGAGGATTATAGGTGGTTATGGGTACGATTTCACTTATCCTTGGGATTCCTTGGGGAAGGTTGGAGCTTGTAGAGTGATGGGGCCCTTAAACTTCACAGATGGTCTATGTTGGAGCCATAGAAGGGTGGTGGTACAACTCAAGGGATTGTATAGGTAGAGAAAGGGGCACACTACCTTGGGTTGTGCGTGCTAATGGGGAATAGGGACTCTAGGTTAGAGTGTTTTCAAGGTTTGGTACCTTAGCCCTAATCATGTTTGGTAATGGTTACGTATCATAGCCAAATTTAGATAATCATTTTCCCTTTGGAGACATGGCCCCAACTCAGGGATGAATAATTGCTTAGAGAGTTAGAGTAGTGGAGTATATGGCTAGGAGAAACATCTACGGTCTAAAACTAGTGATTACTTCTTATCAAATAAGTGTTCTTATTTTGTGTTTAATTTTTCTTTTTCGTTTCTGATGTTTTATGCATATAAACATGCTTGTGATGGTGCTTATGTGCTTTTGTTCATGTTTATCATATTTTTTGAATCATTTTAATGTTGTATATTATTCAACATCAAGGTGTTAAGCATAATTTCTCATTAAGGAATGTAGGAACTAAGGTTATTTAAGGTACCAGAGGTTTCTTTTTTTTGTTATCACGATATCACAAGTAAATTCAAGCGATGGCATTGCCTCAGTTGGCTAACTAGGGAGTGTTACAAGTGTGTGTCAAATTCATGGTTATAATAGTAGGCCTACAAAGGCCACATCAATAGCACATAGGTGAAATCATTAATAGGTTAGAAAAATGTTTTACAAAATTCCCGAGAGAAATGTTGATAGATGTAACACCATGATTGCAAGATATGCTTGGCTTCAGTGCTATGTGGAGGATTTGAATATCTTCATATAAATGCAACAAGAAATCATGAAGCTAGGTTTACATATGTAAACTATGGAATCATAAAGTATTCTCACCAATCATTTGGAAAAATGTTTGAGCATGACATGGTCACAATAATTGCAACGATTTCATGGTATGCATAGATAAGTTATTTTTGTCATTTTACTGGCCCTAGTTTTGTCTATTTCATCCTTATAAGCTTACCATAGCCTTCATTTCACAATCCAATGCTATCATTTTTGCATAAGAATCAAATCTGAGTTGTGAAGGTTACAAATGAATATTTTCAAGATAAATATGCCCATTCTTCTATAGCTTTGTATGTTTCTTTGTTAAAACAATTCAAAATGTTTTTTTTTTACGAATTCGGGCATTGAGTTATCTATTCCAAAAAATTAAAGGAGCAAGCTCCCATTACATGAAGGAATTTAGAGATAATCAGGCTATTGAAGGTAAGAGTAGGAGCGCAGTCCCTATTATCTATAGCCCAGTTTCCAAAATTGCCCGTATTTCCTACTACGTTTTTAGCATATTTCCTTAAAAATGGAAAAAGCAGAGAAACACATTTACATAACATAATTGAAGATGATATTAGATGTCAAATGGTGGTCCTTTATTCTCTTCCAAGGTATTCTAGTTGTTGTTGACTGATGGTTCTTGCTGAGATATTTCTCTACTTCCTTGGTAGTTTGAGTTCTCCCCTTCCTGATTTAGAGTGATGCTCTTTAGGTAGCAGATTGATTCTTCCAAATGAGTACATTTTTTTTAGAACTATTATTTCTGCCTTCTGATCCTCAAGCTTCCTCTTCAAGAAATCGTGCTCATCTTTTTCTTGGTGCCTCATAACTTGCATTGTCTCCCTTAGTTTATCAATCATAAGCTTGTTGGTTGTGCAGGTGGTGCATTTCTTATTTTGTGAAGCTCTTTCAAGTGGATTCAGGTCCATTGTTACATACAGGGGAGACTTCATACATGTATGTTGATGGCAAAAGATAGAGAGAAGCTTCCACAGAGCTATGGAAACTATGAGAGTTGCACGGTCTTACAAATGTTCCTGTTGACAGAGGGAGAGGGATCAAACAAAGGTCTTCTGAAAATCACAAAGAGGTGGAAGTGCTCGCACAAATTAGTAGAGAGGTAGAACTGATGGATATTGGCAGATGAAAACGCAGAGAGGTGGAGCTTGTGGTTATTGACAGAGGCAAGGCTTAGCACGATGGGAGGAGGCAGAGCTATTGGCGATGGAGATGATCGAGATTGAGTGCTAAGGTAGGAAGGAGGGATAAACAACATATGAGAAGGAGCTATAGCAAGCTTGATTATAAGCACACTCACGATCTCAACGAAGGCAGAAGCGAGAGGAGGATGATCGAGCCCGAGGATGATTAAGAGGCTAGGATCGATGCCATTATATGGAGAATTGGTGAGTGATTCAGATAATATTGAGTCACGGGAGCGAAGTGACATGTCAGGCTTGATTTTTGGGTTGCAAATATTACCATGAGTATGATGGATTTGTGATGGATCACTGTTCAGACAGTAGGCTTTTTTAATAATTTTATTCAGTTTCCAAACCTGGAAACGATGTGACTGTGGCAAGGGAAGGGAGCATGGAAGACAATGGTATTGGAATGAGTGATATTTAATTATGAATTCTTGATTCCCCTTCAGGACGAGCTACTTCCAGATTGACCTGGAGGTCAACAAGGTTGTTGTTGTCTCACAAGATGTGTTTGAAGGAGACATGGCCCAGATTTGCTATATTTTTCCTGATTCAATTGACTATCTAGCCCATTCCTCCATTTGGAGGATTTATTTTACTAATCATGGCTTGGATAATTATAGCTTAGTCTTCCATGATTATTGGATTCTGAATATTCTTTTTTTTTTAGAAGCATGGTGCCCAGTAGTCAACCATAAGCCCATGCCCTATTATTTGAGATATTTCCAAGTCCCCATTCAAAGGTGACATGATTGATTCTACCCAGTTCCAGCAGGATGCCATCTGCACCAGCACTTCCCGGGTGATTTTTTGATGCACCATCAAAGAAGAGACAATATTTGTTGATATTTTTCATCTAAAGGATGAATTCATCCTTTTTTAACCTTATTTTCCAGATTTGGGTGACTGTCTTTACTTGGGGTTGCATGACCAATTGTTTCTACCTATTGCAAAACTTATCCATATTCTCTCTTCTTGCTGGAGTTGGTTAATGTCCATTGCTTTCAAACCTTTCGTGATTAAAAATTATGTTGTGAGTCCCCAACTCTTTGACAGAACTTTGCCTATATTTATAGGTTGATCTATGAAGATTTGTTGGTTTCTAGCTAACCACAGTTGCAAGCAGAGGAAAGATGGAAGGCTTTCCAAAAATATTTTATAACGTGATTTAGCTTCAATGAATAAGGATATTTTATTTTCCAAGCAATGACGAATTCATTAAAGGTGCTTGAAAAATTCATATCAGTTTCCAAAGGGATCACTTGCAGGTGCTAGCATTCTCTTGCAAAGGGACAATATAGGAAAATATTTTGGATGCTTTCTTCATCATTCAAGCACATGGGACACCTAGATGGCCCTGAAAAACCTTTCCTTTTGAGGTTTTCTACTATAAGAACTTTGAATTCTAAAAGATTCCAAATGAATATTTGACCTTTGGCAAACTTTCTGATTTCCATATTTTTTTCCATAGTGCCCAATCCTGATTATTTTGCTGAGCTGGGATGGTTAAGTACCCTGATTTGACCGAGTATTCTCCTCCGCTGGGGTCCCAAATGAAGGATTATTGCTCTTGGATAGTAGGAGCATCTCTCTTGAGGCGGATGACTAAGGTGTCCCAAAGTTTTTTTAATTGGGTGACATGTTGGGAGTGGTCTAGTCAACCCAATTTTTGTTTTTCCAAAGAGAAATAGAGTTCAAGGTGGTCAAACCCTTAGAAAAAATCTACCTTTTTAGTTCATGGAGGTCGGTATGTGAGGATAGGGGAGGTTTCCCCATTATTCTATCATCCCATAGGTTGACACTTCTTCCATTTCCAGGGAGATTAAAAGTATGCTTTATGATGATAGGAAGGACTTTTTTAACTAGCTTCCAAACTTGAGAACATGGTCTGATTGGTGCGATTTCTTCTAGTAAGATGGTTCAATGTTGATTCATATACCTTGATACCATAACTTGTTTCCGCCAGCAATCACTCCCTGTGATAAGCCTATAAGAAATTTTCTCCCCAAGGGCCACATTCATAATTCCAGGAAGCCTTATTGATAGCCCTCCTTTTTCATAAGGAAGTGTTACCTGATCCCATTTAACCAAACTAAACTTTTTTGTTTCTGTCTTTCCACCTTACCACATGAATCCTCTTATTATGAGCTCTATTTTCTTACGAATGCTGGCAGGTGCCACGATTGCTGCAAATTGGTAAATAGGCAGTGTTGTAAGCATTGCTTTGATAAGAATCACTCTGCATACTAAGTTAAGCCATTGCATTCCCCAACTTTTAATTTTTTTCCTCATTTTCTCAATTTGGATGCTCCATAATTTTGCCTTCATATTTTATTTTGATATAGGTAGTCCTAGATAATGAAAGTGGCTCCAATTTGCTTGTGTAGGAATTTCTGAAATCTGGGATATCCTTTATAAAATGTGTGGGGGCGCATTCCAGCCATAAATTATGCATTTGTTTAGTAGTCCTCCTGAGATCCCATGAATTTGTCCAACACTTTTTTAAACCTTCTGGCAATAATACATGAGGCCTCTCCCATAATTAGTGTATCATCAATGAATAAGGAATGGTTGATTCTTTTAACACCTTGGGAGATATGGATACCAATGAGTGAACGATCTCTTCTACTCTTCTCCAAAGATTGGCTTAATGAATCTTCCATAATTATATATATAAATGGGGATAGGGGGCATTTTTTCCTCAGCCCTTGGGAGCTCTGAAAAAATTCACTTGGCCTTTCATTTATCCATGGAGCAATCCAAGGTCCCACAATGCATGCTCTGATGACTTAAATGAACTCATTTGAGAATCCAAATTTCTTGAGGATTACTGATAAGAATGATAAACTAACTTGATCAAATTCATTTTCCATGTCCAATTTTATGATGATTCCTTTCTCTTTCCTTAACATACTCGAATGCAAAGCTTCTTGGCCAATCAATACATTGTCTAGAATTTGTCTATTTGGCACAAACCACCTTGGTTTTCCGATATAATATTAGGCAGGAAATGCTTTATTTGATTGGCTATAATCTTTGTGATAAATTTATAAGAGGAGTTACGTAATGAAATTGGCTGAAATCGACTAAAGGTGGAGGGCCTTGAATCTTTCAAAATTAGAGAAAGGTAGGAGGAATTGGTGAATCCACCCAATTTTTTTTTCTTAAAAACATTACTTATCGTTCTCGTTAGATCCTTCTTGATTATATGCCAATTTTGCCTGTAAAAGGAAATAGAAAAACCATCAGGACACAGTGCCTTGCCCTTATGGAGTCCACAAACAACACTTTCAATTTCTTCTTCTTCAACTTCTTTGATGAGATTCATATTGTGATCATCACTTATTTTTTTGGGGACATGCTGTAAAAATGTCTCATATTCTCTATTGGTTGTGCTTGTTGTAAGGAAGTTTTTAAAATTTCTATGTGCTTCTTATTTCAAATCTTTTTGTCCTCTTATCTCCCTTTCCTCAACCTGAATACTATCAATATGGTTTCTATTTCTTCGTATTTTCATTGAGTTGTGGAAGAACATTGTATTCTTGTCTCCTGCTTTCAACCATAGGCTGTGAGATTTTAATCTCCGCACTTCTTCCTCTGCTCTATGCTCTCTATAAATTTCCCAATAGAGTGATTTTTCCCGGTGTTATCTTTCTTTTGTTTCTTCATTGTTTTCCTTTGTTTCTTGAAGTGTTTCCATTTTTTTATTAGTTTAACCTTCCTTTTTTGAGTTTTTTTATGGTTTTCTTTGGCCCAAATCCTCATTACCTTTCTTGAAGTTTCTAATTTTGTCTCCCACACAAAGTAAGGAGAACTAATGACTTTTTGGAACCAAACTTCAACAATTAATTTTTTCATTTCCTCATTGTTGTTCCATGTTGGGAAACATCTAAAAGGCATGGGACCTTGATTTCCCATAGTCCCTATAGAAATAACCATGGGCTTATGGTCAGATGTTGAAGAATGAATAATCTTCGATACTACTGGGTTGTGTTTAGATAAAATATTGTCCTAGACGAGGATGTGATCTAGTCTTTCTTTTATGTTATTGTTGCCAATTCTCTTGTTGCTCCATGTGTACTTGCCATTTTTGGGAGGAATGCCAAGAAGCTTGTATGAATCCATTATATTTGCGATGGTGTCCCTAGATGGATCCACATGATAAACTCCTCCAAATTTCTCTTCCACATTTAAAACTAAATTAAGATCACCTCCCAATATTATATTTTTGTTTTGGGAATTATTTAGAGTTTATTTGAGAGATTTCCAGTAGAGTTCTTTCTCCCTATAATGATTTGGATCATATATGTTAACCATGCAATATTGCTCATTGGTGGCTATAATTTTTAAATATATTCTAATCTAGTGCTGCTCTTTTTTTTGTTGGAGTAGCTCCCAATTTTCTTTCCCCCATAGGGTGCAAATTCCTCTCGAGGCCCCTGTTGCTTGAATAGTTGTGCCTTCATAATTTTTTAGTTTTTTTAACATATTATGATATTCTTGTGCACTGGTTTTGGTCTTCTATAGCATTAGAATATCTGGGGTTTCCATTACTAATATATCTTTGATTTCATTTATTTTCAATGATGTCCCCATACCTCGGCAATTCCAAGAGACCAAATGTTGGGCCGTTAATATGCCATTATTATTATCACTTGTGAACGCTTATTCCACCCATTTCTACCATTCTTCATCACGTCATTTATTATAATTTATTATTTAAATCCATTTTATAAATGATTTATGTTCTTATGGATGAATATTATTTATCTTCCTTTATTTATAATAAATTGATGATTATGAATTATTTTATCAATGATGGTTTTAATAAGTTGGTTATAACATTATTCACCATTTTTAGCCTCCAATATAATTTCCAGATTGAAGATTTGATCATTAAAAGTGCCAACTCAGAAATGCGCTGGAATAAGGAGTGACAGTTTTGCGGTTGAGATTCTGAGCAAATGAAGACGAATCTGGACAATCCGGAACATGGGTTTTGTCCAGAACGGACCCAATTAACTTTAGCAAAGAACGGTTTGTCCAAATTCGGCCTGTGTTGAGAGATTCGCAGAGTTCTTTGAGCACGATTTTCTCAGATCTGTGGTTGCGGCTGTCCTCCAAATCTCAGCTGCAAAGCCAAATTCGCCTTGTTCTTGTTGATCAAATGGTTAGAAGCAATCCAATTTTGTAATGTAAATCATGTTGTACTTATCTTTATTGTAACTTCTCTCTGATCTCTCTCTATTTAAATGAAAACAAAGATCAGAGATGGGGATGATTGGGGATGGAGAGACTTTTCTTATTGTAATTTGCAGAATTGTGCATCGGCTCTTGTTAAGAGAGTGTGAGCTGTTTGTAAACATTATTATTGCCTGATTAATAAAAGAGTTCACTGTTGTTCCATTTCTCAAGCGCTGGAGTAAAGCACAGCAACGCTTCACCGGTGGTTGAGGGCCCGGCCCTGGTGGAGCGATCTGCTGTTGGTATTTCTATTAGTTTATTTCCGTTGTGTGAAGTTCATTTATTACAATTAAAGAATTGAGTTATTGCTAATTGGATCAAATACAGAGTCATTGTTATTCCATTCTTTACAAGAAGCATGATTCATGATTCAATTGTTATAAAATGTTGTTTTTATGCATCTAATTCCAGTTGTTATTCCTTTTGTTTATGAATTACGATAGTTGATTGTTGTGTGGCTGTCGACAGGATTAAAGAGTAGAAATATAGTTTGCTTGGTTATGAATTGAATTCACTGTTTATTTTACGCTGCTATTCAATTCCTGTTCATTGCTTTTAGATTGTTGTTCCTTTCCAGTTTGCGTTTTAGATTTCATTTCCTTTGAGTTGTTTTCACTTGCTTTGAGATCTCTAAACTGTAGAGGACAGAGCTAATCATTCCAGGTCCCCAGATTTGGTCATCTCACATCGATTTCTAGGGGAAAGAGTTATTACTACTGCGTCCCTAATCGATGTCTAGCAAGGTTGTTGTAGTGTAGTCTTTACATTTCTGTCATTTGTAATCAGATTTCTTTTCAAGCAGATTTCTTTTCAAGCATTTATTATTTCTGCATTTGTATTTCTATACTACATCTTCACAAACATTACTCTTGAGTAAATAGCCGCCTCAGACTGAGTACACTCTTGAAACAAGAAGTCGTCCCTGGGTTGACAATTAATGTGAGGTAATTAGGAGTTACAAAGACACCTTTTTATCGCTCCACATTTTGGCGCCGTTGCCGGGGAGAGTGTAGCCATTTCTAAAGAGTAGTGTGAATCTGATGAGTGCATGCTAGGGAAGAGTTGGATCCTAAAAACGGAAGGTAAGAACCTGCGTGCGGAGCATGTACAAGCCCTGCTCCACTGTCCGCTTTCCTAACAGATTTGTTGTTGCTTTGTTGGGTAGAAATAGATGTTTGAATTTTTGTGTGAATGATTAGGAAAAAGATAGAATTTTTTTTTAAAAAATGGATCACATGATCTCATGCAAGTGGTGATGTAAGCACCACCCATTTCACTAACCGATTGACAGGAACATTTGAAGAAGGAGCCTCGAAGAAACACATGAAGAACATCTTATACTATGGTAAGAAATGGCTCACGTTTCTGCTTTTGAATTTCCTATCAAAGATCTAGGAGGAGTGATACAAATGCACATAATTCCCCCATCTTTACCAAATTTTCATGGTTTAGCAAATGAAGATCCAGATACATTCTTAGTTGAGTTCGAAATACTTTGTAGAGGATATGATTATTGTACTAATGATCAAAGATTGAAAGTGTTTCCTCTTACTGTAAAAGGAGCAGCTCTCCGATGGTTCATGAGCCTAGGTGGGAATTGCATCCAATCATGGGAGGACATGAAGAACATATTCTTGAAGAAGTACCAAGACTATTGCAAATCCAATGAAGATATTTTCAGTATGATACAAGGGGAAGATGAAGTTTGGAGGACTATGTAGATCGATTTCAATACAACCTTCAAAAATCAAAATATAAGCATTTGGAGAAAGAGATCTTAAAAACACTCCTTCTTAAAGGAATCAAAGATGAATTTTTAGAACTCTTAAATCTGATAGGAAAAGGTGATGTTTTTTAGTTATCATATAATGATGTTTGTGAGTTGTGCATAAGGTATTCAAGAGGAATCTCCAAGGCTGGTGAGAATTCTAGAGATGTTTGTTCTTTGTTTTCCAAATCTGCTACAAGAATAGGAGACATAAGAGCTGAAATCAATGATTTATTTGAAAATTTTAAAGTTGATTTTATTAGCTCTCTAAGCTCAAAATTGGATGTTTTGCAGGTTCATAAAAATGAAGAATTTGATGAAATGTTTTTCCCTCATGACCAAAAGGAGCATCCCATAGATGGTTACTCTTCCTTATCTAGGATGGAAGTATCATATCAAAGAGGTGAGGAAGCTGCAGCAAGGTCAAAACCATGGAAATCATGGCCTACAGGTATGGTTCAAAACACTTCTTCTCCATTCTCTTACTTGCATAATCCATTATGAAATACTCATGTTCTAGGGCAACCATGTCAATTTCAATATAACCACCAATCTTATCTACAAGTTTGGCATGGTTCACCTTATGATTGCATGACTACTCTCCCTCATCTTGTAGCACAAGCACATTCTCCATATTCTCCACCAGCTCTTTCACAACATTATGCTTGCATATCAAATTTATCCACTCAACCCAACACTCCATACACATTTCGTTTAACTATTAACCACACCTACCTAATAATAATCCAAAGATAACATCAAGGCTTCAAGTGGAGTGATAAAGCAGAAGTCTTTAACTCGACCACTCTTCACATTAATTATCAACCAAAGGGACTAACTTTTTGCTTCAAGAGTACCACCGAGATGCTGCTATTTACTCAAGAGTAATTTTTGTGAAGATGTAGTATAGAAATACAAATGCAGAAATAATAAATGCTTGAAAAGAAATCTGCTTGAAAAGAAATCTAATTACAAATGACAGAAATGTAAAGACTACACTATAGCAACCTTGTTAGACATCGATTAGGGATGCAGTAGTAATAAATCTTTCCCCTAGAAATCGATGTGAGATGACCAAATCTGGGGACCTGGAATGATTAGCTCTGCCATCTACAGTTTAGAGATCTCAAAGCAAGTGAAAACAACTCAAAGGAAATGAAATCTAAAACGCAAACTGGAAAGGAACAACAATCTAAAAGAAATGAACAGGAATTGAATAACAGCGTAAAATAAACAGTGAATTCAATTCATAACCAAGCAAACTAGATTTCTACTCTTTAATCCTGTCGACAGCCACGCAACAATCAACTATCGTAATTCATAAACAAAAGGAATAACAACTGGAATTAGATACAGAAAAACAACATTTTATAACAATTAAATCATGAATCATGCTTCTTGTAAAGAATGGAATAACAATGACTCTGTATTTGATCCAATTAGAAATAACTCAATTCTTTAATTGTAATAAACGAACTTCACACAACAGAAATAAACTAATAGAAATACCAACAGCAGATCGCTCCACCAGGGCCAGGCCCTCAACCACCGGTGAAGCGTTGCTGTGCTTTACTCCAGCGCTTGAGAAATGGAACAACAGTGAACTCCTTTATTAATCAGGCATTAATAATGTTTACAAACAGCTCACACTCTCTTAACAAGAGCCAATGCACAATTCTGCAAATTACAATAATAGGAAGTCTTCATCCCCCAGCACACACAATATGCCTTTATAATCACAGTAGAGAAACAAATAGCAAATAGGATCTCTAATAATACATTGTACTCCTTCCAACCAATGGATTAACAATAAAATAGATTTACATCCCCTTTCAAATACATCATGGCCTTGAATCAATGCTGGGGAATGATTTGGAGTGACGGTCAAGAATCCAGACCTGAGAAAACTGCCCAAAGAACCCTGCGTTTTCTCGCATGTCGAATTTGGGCAAACCGTTCTTCAATAAAGTTAATTGGGTCCGTTCTGAACAAAACCCATGTTCCGGATTTTCCAGATTCGTCTTCATTTGCTCAGAATCTCAACCGCAAAACTGTCACTCCTTATTCCATCGCATTTCTGAGTTGGCACTTTTAATGATCAAATCTTCAATCTGGAAATTATCTTGGAGGCTAAAAATGGTGAATAATGTTACAACTGATTTATTAAAACTATCATTGATAAAATCATACATAATCATCAATTTATTAGAAATAAAGGAGAATAAATAATATTTATTCATAAGAGCATAAATCATTATAAAATGGATTTAAATAATAAATTATAATAAATGAAGTGATGAAGAATGGTAGAAATGGGTGGAATAAGCGTTCACAAGTGATAATAATAATGGCATATTAATGGCCCAACACCAAAGTCATTATTTATTCTGATTGGAGGCAGAGGGACCTTTCCCTCTAGGATGATGGTGAGTTTTCTCCTTGTTTCCTGAGATTTTTTCAAGGAAGGAATCCATAGTTTTTTGGGTTCCCATAGCCATCTCTTTTACTGTTGATTCATCTCTTAACTCTTTATTTGTGTTTCTTCCTAGTTTTTTTTTACATTCAAGGGAAATAAGTGACTATTTTGACTGATTCCTTTTCAAGATTCGATCGACAGAGGGGGGCGGTGGCCTAAGAGGGATAGAGGGGGAAGATGGGGTGAGGAAAGGAGGGAATGAATTATGGGGGGAGGGAGGGACGTATGAGGAAGGGATGAGAGTTTCTTCAAGAGGACCAAAGGGGTTGGAATTAGTGAGATTGGAGGAAGGAAGAGGGTGGTTAAAAGGAGGAGGCAAGGAGGAAGTGGGGGCAGATTGAGAGGGAGCCTGAGGGAGGGTATTAGAGGGAGGGTTCTGTTTGTTTTCTGATTTTTTTTTTTGCTTGTTCCCATTTTGGTTCCTAAGCCTCTACTTCATCATTTTCTTGTTTTTTTGGGCACCCATTAGCAAAATGATTGTATTCATGACATATCGTGCATTTAAACGGTATATGTTCATAGTCCATTTGTTGTATGTGCACCCAGTTGTCAACTTTGATCTTCACTGCTTCTGGTAGGCCTTTCCCTAGGTCAAATTCTACACATATCCTCGCACACGCATGCATGTTCTCCTTTGGCTTGCTTCTATCAATATACTTTCCCACTACGTTCTATATCGCCTTGATTGATTCATCTCCCCAACAATGGAGTGGGAGGTGAGGAAGGCGGACCCAAACAGGGACATCGCTAGGCACATCGAGTTAAGGGTCAAAATCTGGCATCCATCTATTAAGATAGAGTCCTCACATGTCCATGAAGTATGGAACATTTCTAAATATCAGGTCCTTGTCTTCCCTTGTTTCAAAGTGGAAGGTATAATACCCTCTTCCACATAATCTGATATCGATTTTCCCATTTGTTGAAGAGGACTAGTTCCTTTCAACCCACTTCTGGACAAAACGAGGGGAAGGCCAGAGGCCAGTGGACTAGCCAACCAAGCCACGTTCAGAAAGGGAAAGTGTTGCTCTATGAGGAAGAGAAGGGGGAAGAATGATCTCAGGAATATCCTCTAACTTCTTCACAAACTTAGATACAAAGGATCTGTTTCTGGGAAGACCAATGGAGGAGATCAATGATGCAAAAGCTTCAGAGTTTTCTTCATTTTCAAGATTCGAGGAGGTAGGCGGAGGGTCCCCATCGAGTGGAGGGTCTGGAGGGGCCATTGAGACATCTGAAAAATGTTCCAAGCAAGCAAGGTCAATGGAACGCAGAGGGATGCAGGCCCTCAAGGGGCACACATAGCAGCAGGAGCCTTAAAGCGCGCGAAACGAAATAAAAAATAAAAAAATAAATAAAAATAAAAAAATAAAAAATAAAATAAAAAATAAATAAAATAAAATAAATAAATTAAAATTAAAATTAAAAAAAAATTAAAAAATAAAAATAAAAATAAATCTGAAATACTTACTTACCAATGCACCTACATGAAAAATTCCGGACTCAAGAAAAGAATTCTTAGTATGCTAAAATAATTCAAAATGTTATAGCTACGAAAGCTCACACATTTTTTAGTCGAATCACAAGTTGATATAGTTGCAGATATGGTCTAGTAGAAGTAAAGTTTGGAGAACATGGTGAAAATAAAATAGAAGAATTTCCACCTATTGAGGACAACTAGAAGCCATCCACATCATTTCATAGGCTTAGTAAACTCTATTGTCAAACGGTTAAATAGTGGCAAAGTATTGGTTCCAGAGTATGCAATTTGAATCAAGGTTCCTTGGCACAAATAGTGGATTGAACCAATGAAAATGAAGTTGAGAGATTTACAAGGATTCATACAATAAATTCATGCATAGCATCATGAATTTATCATACCCATTTTGATAAGTAGATCCATGAAATCTGAAATGATTATGTTGTTATAAAACTATGCAACAATATTCTTAGCAGCCTTTGTCAAAAATGTGTAAATACCCATGACTCTTATGATAGAAAAGAAGTCAAATATATAAAAATACTCTTTCAATTAATATAATTCTATTTTGCCAATGATTTATATATCATTTCATGTGTTGTTCATGTTCATAGTTACAACAGTTTAACAGTTTTGGTTTCACTTAACATATGTGACCACACCAAGATGGGCCCCCTCTATCAAGGAAGCATGTTGCCCTCTTATGTTTTTAATTTTTTTGTATGATTTTAGTCTTATTTCATTGCAGATTGAGTTATATTTATTTTGTAGACTATCATAATGGTTTGTTTAATAGTTTGACATAATACTTAGCTTAGAACATTGATCACTCATGATTATATTGGATATTGTTCAATTTTTTACAATTGTGTTTGTTTTTTTCTAGTTGAATTCAATTTTCACCTTTAGTTTACTTGTGTGTCAATATAATGGAGGATAATCATATGGATTTTCCAATTAAATATAAATTGCTATTTGTAGTCACTAATTCAAACAATACATTTACCAGATATATATTTTAAAGAGCTTATAGAATTGTCTCATAACAATTATCTACATTGTATGAGGATGTAGAAGTGTTTTAGAACCATGGTTGTATTGAAGTAGTTAATTTATCAATACCTTTCATTGGCTAGAACCTTACTTCCAAGTCAAAATTAAAAGTTCAAGTTAGTAGCCAAAGCCTAGCATGTATTATGCATTACACTTCACAATTTTACCGACCCGGATTAATGAATTTAATGTAATGGAATTCTAGTGGAGTTGAATTGGCCAACATTTTTGGTGACGTTTCCAGAGAAGTGTAGATAGGATTTTGTTTCTATTGAAGGCATATAATTAGTTTCATAAGTAAAGCATGAATAAGATGCATGTAGAGGGATCAATATTCTAAGGGTATATTTAATACATCCACCTACCACCCCAACTAGTTTAGCATATGGTACTATAAGAGCCACAACATCATCCACTTCACATATCCCAACATTTGCAGTTAGAAGAAGGCATCTGGAGGAGACTAAAATAACTCGAGAATAAGAACAATCTTCAACAAAAGCAATTCTTTTGTATTCACATCTAACAAGAGAGGTATTGAGTGGACATAAATTGGAAATACAAAATGAAGAGATTATAACTAAGGAAATTTTAATCGAAGATAAACAATTCAAGAACAACCAGAAAATCCAGTTGAAGAACCTTCATATTCTTTTGAATCAATGGCTAACAATAAACAAGATGGAACAGGAGAAACAAGCATTGGTACTGGCACAAGATCTAGAGGAGATACAAGAAAGAGAAGAGTACATCATGAAGAAGAAGAAGTGGAGGAACAATTTGGGTTCCCCATTTAGGACCCAATAGCTAATGTGAACATGAAAAACATTTCACCCTCTATACTGCAAATTTTTCATGGACTAATAACAAAGGATCCTAAAACTTTTCTCTTCAAATTTGAGGTATTGTGTCAAAACTATGATTACTCATTGTATTCTCAAAAATTAAAATTATTTCCTACTACTCTTTAAGATGGTGCTTTACATTGGTTCACAGAATTAGGAATAAATTATGTTAGAACTTGGGATAGAATGTGTCAACTCTTTCTCGAAAAGTAGAAATACTATTGTGGACATCAGGATCTTACAAAGAAAATTTTAAAATGAGTCAAAAGGAAGATGAATACCTTGAGTATTATGTAGAAATATTTGCTTATATTTTTAAAAGAGCCAAACAACACAATTTAAGTCTTGATACTTTAAAAATCCTTTTTACTTAGAGGAATTAGAGATGAGTGGATTGACCTTTTGAATTTAATGGGAAAAGTTGATATATCTCAGCTAATTTTTTCATTTAAGCTTCAAAGTGGTTTGGGCCATGGCTCAAATAATTGCACATAACTATTTAGCCTCAACATTTTTCTTCTTTTTTATATTGAAAAAGGATGCAGGCATCTTCAGCTCTTTGGTGACTCACTCATAGTTATAAATTGCTTTGATGAGACTACTAGGTTCCACATGCACACACTTAGTCCTATCCTGGAGGATGTTTTACTTATAAAAATAATTTTTGATTAATATTTTTTCTTCATATCTACAGGAGAGAAATTTTATTTCATGTGAACTATCAAAGGCGGGCGATCAACAGGCTATGGGCACATGGAATGTATTGGAGCAGATTGAAAATGAACATTATGAACTCTACCATTGTCCATTCGTAGATGGTATGCTAATGGAAAATGCTCAAGACTAAGGACTTTACATCTCCATTTTTACACAACTCATATGATTCATTTGTGATAAACTCTCTCCCCATTATGATGGGAGGCTATTTTGTTTGACACGATGTATTTGAACGATATGGTACTTTTTGTAATTTCTGATGATGATCTAAAGGGGCATAAGTTCGATCACTGTATGTATTTCATTTTTATATTTTGGATGGTTGTAGCTATCAAAAACCATCCTCTCATGAATTTTTGGTCAGACATTCATATGTAATAGGTCTCTATAGGCCTATAGATACAATTTTAATTGCTTTTTCTAGGATGGTTGTTAGTTAAACAACACTTTTTGAATGCACACTTGTGCATCTACAACATGTAATTTTCACCCTTTATAAATAAAAAATAGAAATTTTCCCTGGGGAAAAATAATCTCAACTAATTTTTGTAGATAGTTGTGAATTGTGTATGCATATTTCAAGAGGGAGAACCAAATATGGTAAGGGTCCAACATATCCCAATCTTTATAGGATAACTAATTCAACACCTGGAGGAGTAAGTAGAGTTGAATTGGATAATCTAGTTGAAAGTTTTAAAATTGATTCTTGGCACTCTTAGTGAGCGATTAGATACGCTAAAAATTCAAAACAAACAAAAGGCAGAAAATGTAGCATTATCAATATTTTGTCCTAGATGTAGGAAAAAGTATGTGTTTGAAAGAAGGTGCTTTAGATAACATTTCAATTTGTGTCATTTGTGCATAAAATCATGCAACAAAGTATTTCCCATTCCTACTTGGACTTAAAGCAATTTATCAAGGAGGTAATGGAGCAAATGAAGCCTTGGAACATGTTTTTTATGTTGCACCAAGAATATCATGACAAGCTCGACAACCAGGTACTATTCAATATCCCACTCTGCAATTTAATGCCTATCAACAATATCCAAAAATCAATTGGAATACACCCTTTCCATGGAAATCATGGGCACCTCAAAACCAAAATCAACCTTGGCAACAAGGTTGGCAGGGGGAATATGGGGGAATTCCAAATAATCCTCAATATTCTCAAATGTATTATCCATAATTTCCTCAATAACCTCAATATAGACCCTACCAATATTATCAACCTCCTCAACTAATAAAAAATCCATAGCCACAACAATCACAATTTCCCTCCACACTAACTTCTCAAAGATCCAACCAACTACCCGCACAACCACTTCCAAACCTAAACAATAAAGTAGTCCAACCCACTTAGAGTGCTGAGTTGCAAAATTTCCAAAGCTATATCATTACTCCTCTTGATCTTAATGATATTCATATTAGATTAGGAAGAGTAATTCACAAGGATTCTCCTATAACCATCGAAGAACTAAATGAGGAAGAAATTTCTAATACAATAGATGATACAATAATAAAACAAAATTCAAATATTCCTCTAGTAAATCAACCTTCTACATCCTCTCAAAATCCTCCTTTTCTAGAGAGATTAAAAAAGATAAGAATGTAGAAAAATAATTAATACCGTCATATTATGATATGTTGGATGAATTAAGGAATGTTTGCATTTGAATTCCTTTAAAACAAGAAATTAAGGACATTCCTATACATGTTAAAACAGTAAAGGAATGATGTATAGAGAAACTAGGAATAAAGAAAAAGGAACCACATAAAGTGCATCTAGTTAGAAAGCTAGTAAATATAATGATGGGAAGAACTTATATAGAAAAATATTTAGATCTAGGAAGCCCCATTGTAAAAATTCACATTAATAATATTATAATTCCAAACACACTTATTGATCAAGGAGAAAATATAAATGTAATGACAAAGAATATAATAGATGAATTACAATCAAATAATCTTTATTATACACCAACTATTTTACAACTAATAGATATATGTACTATAAAATGAGAGGGCGTATTAGAATATATTATTGTATTTAAACTCATAGCAATACCTAGTGATTTCCTGGATGTGGGTGTTTCACAATGACACGTGGATTCCAAGCGCGTGGCGCATGCCACAGCCACATGGTTGTGCATGGACCAAGCGCTCGCCATTAAAAGCTCCAGCGATTTCTCCGGCGCCAGTCACTCTCCACCTACTCTCGGCTTTATTTCCTGTCCTTACCAGGGATCTCTGCATTATATCATGGATCTTGCTTCCTCTGTTCGACGCCCATCTGTTCAGGTTGCAAGGCTATGCTCGCAGAGCCTCTACCCACATTCTTCGCCTCCTTTTCAGCTTGAAGTATCTTATCAATTCTGTGTTTTCCATCCTATCTCCCCTCACGCCTCACTTGGGCTCTCCTGCAACGACATGCCTCGACGCCACAGGATACGCTGCGTAGGGGCCAAGGTCGATTCGAAGCCTCCTGTCCACCCATCTCCCTTCACGATGACTGTCATTCACCTCTCCGTGAGGGCCGATCTGTGGAACTCACGCTCAATTTGGACTCCATTGAAGACCAAGACCAGCAATGTGTTTCTGCCACCATCTCTCTTCATCTTTCGGAAGTCCCCTCCAGCTCAATTGGGTCTAGATCTCAAAAGCACAAGTAGAATTCCACTATTTCACAATCCTATCACCAGCTCTCTAGAAAATCGGCAGCCCTTCCGACAAAAACTGCATTGTACTCCTCAGGCAACGATAGTGGAAGAGCTCGGAAGCAGAAGATAAGAAAGAGGTTGCAGGGCCGTGCTCAGCCTCAATGCCAGAGCCGTCAAGACAGCAGATGAAGAAGGTCGAGGATTCTTCCAAGGAATACGGCTGCTTCATTATCGAAGATCCTCCCCCATATTTTGAAGCATGACCAGCTGCGGAAGATTTTACTTTTCAAGGTCTCCTACTTTTGCAAGTTTTTACGCTACTTTTTTTATGTATTTATTTTTTACTCACATTTTCATCTATTTTTGGACAATGATGGCTCATGTTGGTTTCCCCACTAGGGGCAGGAACTTCTGGACTGGTTTTCCCACTCGGGGAAATCCATATTTTGAGTTTTTGAACTTTGTCTCGGCCGGAATTGGCTAGCACAAGCAATTCCGGGGGGTGTGTGTCGATTGTAAATCCTTTGTATTATATAATATAATTAATATTACTTAGAAAAAAAAACAATATCTAGTGATTTTAATGTTATAACACCTAAAGCCAATCTAGGAATACATCCATTAATATCAGGAAGGCCTTATTTGTCCATGATTAATGCATTTATTGGTTGTAGGTCTCGAGATATGGTAATTTCTAATGGAAATGCAACTAATAAGTTTACATTTTATCCTCCTGCCAAAATAATTACTAAATTAGAAAGCATTGAAGGTATTGATGAGGAGCATAATGATGAAATAATGCAACCTATTCTAACAATTTCACAAGCAATTAATTTTAAACTAGTTGTTGAAGAAATTAAAATAATAAATGTCATTAATAATTATGGCTTTCCTTCGTGTCTTGGTGAACAAATGAAAAATTGTTATGCTAATATGTTAGATACAAAATTTCAAGAAAATTGCACTGTAGAAGATTTGTCATCATATAATTATATATCATCATTAAATTTTATGACAAAATTCGGTAGTTTTCCTGTAGAGATCAATCCAGGAACAACTTTAAATATTAATTCTAACTCGGAGTCTCAAAAATCTCAATTAATGCACATGCTACAAAACATACCTATGTTTCTGCATGGGAATATACATATATGAGAGGTATAGATCCTAGCACATGTATGCATCATATGCTTTATGTGTGTGTGTGTGTGTGTGTGAAAATGCTAGACCAAATAGGCAACCTTAGAGAAGGATGAATCCCAATATGAGGAAGTTGTAAAGGAAAAATTACAAAAATTATTAAATGTAAATTTCATTTATCCAATTTCTAACAGACAATGGGTCTCACCATTGGTAATTGTACCAAAAAAAATGGTAAGTGGGAAGTCTGCATAGATTATAGAGAACTAATTTTGAAATATCATTTCCACTTTCTTTCATTAATCAAGTATTAGATACATTAGCAACCAAGAAATAATTTTCTTTTCTTGATGGCTTTAGTGGATATAATAAAATACAAATTGCACTACAAGACAACATTTACATGTCTGTGAGGAACATATCCCTACAGAGTATTACCTTTTGGATTATGTAATTCTCATGCTACCTTTTGGATTAGGTATATTTACTAACTTGGTCTATGATTATGTTGAAGTTTATATGGATGATTATATACTCCATAATAGTACTTTTGAGGAAGCTTCAGAAAAACTTGAAAAAGTTCTTATAAGATGTCAAGATACTAACCTTTCTTTGTCATGAAAAAATCCATATGATGCTTAATGAAGGAATTGTTTTGGGACATTACATTTAAGGAAATGGGAATATTCTTGATCTAGCAAAGATAGAATTTATTACCAAACTCTCAGTACCTAAGACTTGAAAAGATGTAAGAGGTTTTCTTAGATGTGCAGGCTATTATAGATTATTTATAGAAAATTTTACAAAAATAGATTTGAAACTATTGAAATTACTCATCAAAGACAGTGAATTTAGTTGGAATCCATCATGTCAACTTGCTTTTGACACTTTAAAACAAAATCTTTATGAAGCACATATTTTAACAGGACCAAATTTGTCTCTCCCATTTCACATTTCAACAGATGCTTCAAATACAATTTTAAGAGTCATCCTAGGAAAAAATTTGCATCAAACTACTTATGTTATCTATTATGTAATTAAAAATTTAACTTTTGTAGAGTTAATATATACTATAACTGCAAATGAATTCTCTGCAGTTGTTCATGCCATAAATAAGTTCGGACATTATATTACTAGGTATGAAACTTTTATACATATTGATCATTTTGTTATTAAATATTTAATGAACAAGCCTATAATGTAATATCACATAATAATAATAATAAACCTATAAATAATAATAATAATAATAAAGTAAATAAAATAATATTAATATAGTTAAAATAAAAAATAACGAAGAAAATGCAATAATAAATAAATAAAATAAAAGTTGGTATGGACACATGGATGGTGTACATGCAGGTCCCTTTCCAATATCTTTATGATTTTAGAGCCATTTGCTCTATTTAATGGCGGAAAAGGGGGAAGAAGAGGCAAGCATTCATTCACTCATTCTCTAGGAAGGAATGTTGGAGGGAATAGATCATTGGTAGCATTAAGTTGGTTGAGGGCTCAGGGGTGGCTAGATATTGAAATATATTGAGCAGTTAAGCCTACGGTTGGGTGGAGAGTCATCCCCAAATCCTTGTTGCAAGTAGTTGATTCAGATCAACGCAAGCGCGTCACAACACCGTAAACCTCAGTAAGAAATATTCACTCCTCAGGTACGCATCACTGTTTAAATTTTTATTGAATATGTTAATAGCTTGGTTGTTGTACTTTGTTTTATGCTTAATTTTTGGGATGTTACACATGGTATCATAGTATGGTTTAAACTCTAGGTACCTTTGGAATTAAACTTTACTGCAAGATCTAATGTTGAACTTAGGAATCAATGGTTGTTATTCTATTTATATTAATATTATTTTATTTACTTTATTATTATTATTATTATTATTTATTGATTTATTAATTATTATTATTATGGGATATTACACCACCAACATTCCTTCCTCAAGAATGAGTGAATGAATGCTTGCCTCTTCTCCCCCCTTCTCCGCCATTAAATAGAACAAATGGCTCTAAAATCATAAGGGGATTGGAAAGGGATCTGAATGTACACCATCCATGTGTCCATGCAAGCTTATTTTATTTATTTATTATTGCACTTTTCTTCATTATTTGTTATTTTATCTTTTCTTTGTTATTTGTTGTTTTATTTATTTATTCATATATTTTATATTCATCAATTGTTAATTTATCTATTCTTCGTTAATTTTTATTTCTATTATTTTATTTACTTTATTATTATTATTATTATTATTTATTGATTTATTATTATTATTATCATGGGTTATGACAAGAGGGAATAGATCATTTAAGGAACTATGGTGAAACTTGTAAGTAAAGAGACCATACTAAAAATGTAGGATATTGATGGTATGGCTATGCCTATTCTACAAAAGTGTAAACTTTCCTATTGAAAGAAGAGGAAATGGTTATTGAAATAAAGTGACAACTTTTTGAGAACACAACACTTATCCTAAATGACAACCTAGATCCTAAATGGATGTTGAATAGCCTTATTTCATAGTTAATAATCATTGTTATACAAGAAAATGAAATTGATTATTTCTCTATGTGTATGATTCTACAATATGAGGAAATCATTTATTATGTGATGGTATAATATGTCTTTGATACAAATAAGTTGATTACATTTCAGGGTGTGGAACATGTGGCTATAGCATGCAAATTACATGACATGCATGAGCATACAATTCTTACTATTCAAATATTGTGATAACAATGATGTTATGTTTCCATGACGACATACAAAGGTTGGCATGAGAATTATTATTATATTATGATGTTATGACTAATTCATTAGTAGCATATAGAGATGTGGTGATTGACAAGAAATCCACAAACCGGCTGAGAAGGTTGGTTTATTTGATGATCCCGTGGGATATCATACCTATGAAGGAGAATGAGAAACATCATGTGGGTTGGGGACATACTTAACCAACACTAAATATGCCATTGTGTCTATTTCCTTGTAAATATCTTGATGGATAGCTCTTGAGGAGATTAAGTGCCTGATATTGGATTGGGATACCAAAGTCTAGAAGGGTCGTAAGGAATTTGATGCCAAAGTCTAGAGGGGGCGTAAGGAATTCGATGCTTGGGTTTGTGCACCATAGTGAGTTGTGGAGGGGGTTGGTCCAGCCTTGCGAGATGCCCAGAGTCATTGAGTACTTATTTATTGATTTATTATTATGGGATATTACATATAACTATTGGCATGATTACTAGATGGTTCTTGTTATTGCGGGAATTTAATATTACTATATTGGATATACCATAAATGGAAAATATAGTAGTTGATTTCCATTCCAAAATCCAAAATGAAAATAAATTAGTTATTGTAGATGATAGTTTTCCCGATGAACATTTATTTTCAATTTCTACTAACTACTTAGTATGCAGATATTGTTAATTTTTTACCATAGGGAAGTTGCCTCAAAAATTAACATCAACAGAAAAAGAAAAAGAAAAAAAAATGATTTCCAAACTCAGTGCACCATACTCTTGGATAGATGGAGAACTTTTCTGAACTAGACCCAATCTAATCATTAGAAGGTGTATAAGAGAAGATGAGGTAATTTACATATAAAAATCATGACATGATGAACCATGTGGAAAAAATTTTGTTGACAGAAGATTTTCATAAAGTCCTTCTTTATGTATATTATTAGTCAGCCTTTTGAAAGGATACCAAGGAATATGTCAAAAGATGTGATAGTTGTCAGAAAATGGGAATATTGATCCAAGCAGATGAAATTCCTATACAACCATAGGTACGTATAGAGTCATTTGAAAAATGGGATCTAGAATTAATAGGGCCAATTGCTCCAGTATCCAAAACAAAAAAATTATATTCTTGTTTATGGAGGTTGAGAATTTGGATGATCCACAGTCTTCATTTTTCCTTGTCTACGTTTCGAGTCTAAAACAAGACTCATCTTTAGGACGAACCTACAAAGAAGAGAAGAAAAAGAAGGTAATAAATAGGGGAAGGGTGAATGAGAGAGTAAGAAGAGGTGACCAACTCAATGATTAAATACAAGAAGTTAATTTTTAAAAATAGTTAGTTAAGATTTTATTTTTAAAATTTTATTAGATATTTAATAATAATGTATTGTATTTATTTTAATAATGTTTTTAAGGTGCTATAATTAAGAGAAATAATGCTAAAGAAATATAAGAAGTTTATATTATAATAGCTAAATAAGATTTTATGAAAGTTTATAATATATTAATATAATATAATATAAACTTTCATAAAATCTTATTTAGCTATTATAATATAAACTTCTTATATTTCTTTAGCATTATTTCTCTTAATTATAGCACCTTAAAAACATTATTAAAATAAATACAATACATTATTATTAAATATCTAATAAAATTTTAAAAACAAAATCTTAACTAACTATTATTAAAAATTAACTTTTTGTTATTGATCATTGAGTTGGTCGGCACCTCTCATTCTCCCATTCACCCTTCCCCTATTTATTACCTTATTTTTCTTCTCTTCTTTGTAGGTTCATCTTGAAGATGAGTCTTGTTTTAGACTCGAAATGTAGACAAGGAAAAATGAAGACTGTGGATCATCCGAATTCTCAACCTCCAAACCTCTACCATGGAAATCTACAAAATATCATTCTTATTTATATAGATTACGTAACAAAATGGGTAGAAGATAAAAATTTAGTTTATGCCACTTAAAATGTTATTGTAAATTTTATTTTTGAGGATATATTCACTTGTTCGGGTTTTCCAAGGGAAATTTTTATAGATCAAGGTGCACAATTTGCAATTAAGTTTGTCCAAAATATTTTGGAGCAGTGCAAGATCAAGCATTGAAATCATTCTCTATGTCACCACAAGACAATGGACAAGTAGATAAACAAACAAGGTTCTTGAAGCCATTTTGACCAAGACAATTTAGCTACCACTAGTATATTTGGCCCAATTTCCGACGGCCACTTCGTTGCTATTCCAACACATAGGCGTCGCAATACCAACAGTCGGAGGTCGGGAAAAATGTGGTTAGCCATTACGTTGCAATTCCGACACTTCAATCAAGTGTCAGAAGAACGACACTTTTTCCGATGTTTCCATGTCGTCGTCGCTCTTCCGAAGTTATCTAGAATGTCACTCTTTCAACGAAAACAAAACGTCGGACTTCCGACGTTATACCTTCCGGTGTTTAAAGCATCAGTCTTCTGATGATTAGTTAAAGCATCGCCATTCCGATAGTAGTTAAACCATCAATCGATTTCGTCGCAAGACCGACGGTTTGGAGGTTTTCGTCGCAAGACCGACGCTTATGGATATTTCATCGCAAGACCGACGGTTGCAGATCTTTCATCGCAAGACCGAAGGTTCGGAGGTTTTCGTCGCAAGACCGATGGTTCGGAGGTTTTCGTCGCAAGACCGACGGTTCAGAGGTGTTTGTCGCAAGACAGACAGTTTGGAGAGATTCGTCGCACGACCGACGGTTGGACACTCCGTCGTTGTTCCGACGTTAGAGGCGTCGGTATTTTGACGGAAAGAAAATATTTAATAAAAAAAATAATGTCGTATTTAATTGTTTTTAATTTGTAGTGTTCCTGATTTTTCTAATTCCCCCTTACAATATGGTTAGTTTTGATGACAAGTGGATGATTTGACAAGTAGATAGAAATTTGGTAGTCTTTGGTATATGATACAACTTACAAGCATATCATTTTTATACTAACTATCGTGTCTAGCAAATAATCCATTCAACTTGGCTGAGTTTTAGCTTCTGGATTAGAAATGCTTATATCAAACCAGCAAGTTATTTGGGTCTAAACCGGGCAGACATTTTTAAGGAAAGATGTAGACAATCTTGATCTCGAACAATAAACAAACATATGTGACACAATAAGCAAACAAGCTCCTTTTGATCTGCGTCACCATTACTGATATCACATGTTGCTTTCGTTCCTGGTTGCTTTTGGCAATCCTGCATTCCTTTCAAAGCTTCAAATCCAGGCTCTTTTTTATTAGAGACTTCTTCCTCTTCTTTCATTTTTGTTGTTTCAGACCACTTCTGCTCCACATAAGACTTTATTTGTTCAGTTTCAGGTTGACTCAGATGTGGTTGATCTTCTTGTGTTGTACTCCCTAAATTTGTTGTGGATTCATCTTCTACATTTTGATAATTATCTAGAATAAGTAGATTTAACTGTAGAGACTCCTTTTGACCTTTGTCACCAGCGCCAATATCAAATGCATCTTTAGCTTGAGTTACATTCCTGGCATCATTCTGGACATCAACTACATTGTTAGCATGCTTGGTACCATGTTCACCACTCTGAACAATCTGCCCAATTACATTTGCATAAATAATTGAATGTTTTTCCTCTAAGCTTGCCAAACTACTATTTAAAGGATGCACAACCAAACCAGACTGCAAATACCTCATTTGAAACATCTATCTCCACGCAAACTATTTTTCTAGCTGATCAATATCATTTTTTTTCTAATTTCAACAGTTAAAAAATCCTCTGTCAATACCTTATCAGTATGATTATTTTCCAATTCCTGGGTTGTCCTTATATCCTCAATCTCTGTACTAACAGGTGTTGACTGTACAACTGTGGCATTTTTCATAACCTCTTCTTGAGGCTTGGACTATAAACTGGGAACATGAGATTTTACTTCCGAATCCACTAATGAATGGCAATTGTTCATCGCTACAACAGCTCCATAATCATGAGATAGCACAGTCTCTGTAGTTGTCACCTGCAAACAAGCATCATGTAGACCTTGTTAAGTCATTTCAACTGAGATAAGTCACTGAACCTTTGCTACAGTCTAGAGCCATGTCATAACACTGCTTTGAGATAGAAGCTACACGTACAATGCATATAGTGGTTTCTACTAGCACTTGCTCTAGCTGGTCTTCAACAGCTGATAATTCAGCAAGGCTAAACATGTCATCTTGACACAATTCAACTTGTTGCACAGATATAATTCATGTTTTCAACATGATATAACATATGAACAAAAACAAAAAAATCAACAAATCATGAATACTTTGAAAGAAAGAAATAATCATTGTTGGAGACAAGAAATCACTTGATTGACATATTCTGTAGCATTACCCGGATTTTAAACCCATTCTTTTGTCTTTATATTTTCCTCAGCAGTAAAATCCATCAAATCATTTAGAGAAGACCTAGTTTCAAACAAGCATGCTATGATTAGAGAACCAAACTATTTGATTACAAAAATACATCATAAATCTTATTAGAGCCACAACAATGCTTTCTGTATATTCTTATGTTCTTTTTCTTACATGTTTTTTTCAATCTTAATTTTCTTGGATTCTTCTCTTTTCCCAAAGACATTACTAAGATATCCATTTACCCCTTTTCTATTTATTCAAAATTCTCTTTATATATCTATCGTCCTCTTGGATTATTCTCTTTTCCCTTTCCATTTCCCCCTTTTCTATTTATTCAAAATTATCTTTATATATTTTTCTTCCTCTTGGATAGTACCCTCATGATGAGTACAAAGTTCACTTGAACCACATTGAATAATAAACATTGACAATATCCACTTCAATATTAAAACCTAATTAAAGTTTCACAAACTCCTTCCCGCGCATGAAATGCAACAAACCCTAAAAATCAAATAAGTAGATTCCATAAAATGACTTAGTTTACATATTCCCACACCTAATGAGAGTTTAACAAACTCCTTAGTGTGCTTGAAATCACAAAACTCCAGAAACTTAAACACTGTCCATATATCCTATATAACATATTTCCCACAGATTGCATGCAGTCTTTAAAAAAAAACCATAAAACAGGTTAATCTCCCTTAACATATTCGCTACCCAGTGACCGATTCCAGGACCCATTTGGTCCAAGATTTTAGAGAACCACAATGAAAAAACCCTTGTAAAATCTTACTTACCCGTCTACCGCCATCCTAGTATCGGAGTGACTGGATTTTGATATTTCCATAAAATTGACACCTCCGTTCCCACCTGACATGTAAAGCTTTCGGTGCAAAGGAAGCTCATAAAATCGAAGCAGCTATGCATAATCATTGTTAACACACAAACAGGAAATCATATTTAATAAAAAAAAACTAAAAAAAAAAAAAACACAAAAACAAAAAGTATATAAACAGTAATAGATAATTGTTGAAAAGTGATGCAGATAAATTGCATATTTTCACAATTCATGGATTTGTGGGTTATGGGTCCACAAAATATATGTATCGGAAGAAATAAAACAGCAATTTTCATAACCCCGACCAACAAATGTTGGTCCTGCTTTGATGCTTAACACCGAAACTCAAAAAGATTCATGATTCAATCTTATAACATGTCAGTTCTAGTTTAAGGTTTAAACCTCGAGTATCTTTATTTGCGAGAACCGTCGATCAAATATCAGATGGTCGTCGCACCTTTTTAAATCACATAATCGTTATATGAAATAAGCTGAGGGCTCCACCGTTATTTCCAGCACACTTTACACCTATGATCCACTCCTGCCCGTTCATCCGACGGATATCGCATCACAATCTGCACAATGTTTAAAATTTTAAATCTACGCGAAATGAGTGGTTTTGTGACGCCACACGTCACTCGTTGGGGTGTATCACGTAGGTTTAAAATTTACCGCTAACAGCCCAAAAGCTGTCCAATAACCCTTCGTGGTTTTCAAAAACCATCTACACTGTTCCTCCACGTCAACTCTACACCGTGCCCGAACAGTTCTGTTGCACTTCTCGATCTCCACTTTGACCCAATTTTTCTCCCTCAATCGCTCAAACAAACCCCTAAATCTTTCATTATGCATACATGGCAGATAATTGTAATTAATTAAACCTTATCAGTTCCATCAATTCAGTTATGTTTTAACTAATTTTGCCCCGATTTGCTATGACTGTCCATGTTTTCCTTTTCACAGTTTCGGATTCCAATTTTAATGAAAATTTGCTCGGATGCTCCTGCATCAAAAAGAAAACCTAAGCCTTTAACATTTAAATAACATAATGAAGGGATAATATGGGTTTCTCAATTTTAATGTTATTTACAAATTTAGAACATAGTTTTAATAATTGAGTACATGGCTTATTAAACCAGAGGTTTAATAACTGATTGCATGGGTTATTGAGCATTTTCCATTTGAAGCAAAAACTTAAGGAAACTCGGAAAACAAATATGAAAGAAGAAACCCAAAAATTTGTGAGCTTATAGCATGGGTTATATCATATATTCTCATCAAAGGTCTTCCTGAGCTTTTTTTATAACATTTGCGGGCAGAGTCGCTAGCCCTGCAACGAAATTGAACACGCGACCTTCATCCTGCACTGGATCTGAGAATCCTATTCATGGGGTTGCAGAAGATGGTGCCACGGCTGTTCATGTGATAGATAGGGTTTTACGTGATGGGTCGTGGTTTTTTTCTCTCAAGTATAAGGATGGTGTGCATAGCTTGGTACCTGTGATTGAAGACCAGCATGGGCATAAAGGGTTATCAGTTTTTTATGTAGGGTTATCAGTTCTACAGGAAGGGTTGATGAGTTCAGCATTCAGAAATGGCATATCAGCAAACTAAAACAAAGAGAAACCAAACAACGATTGCCGCAGATGAAAACAAGAACTTCTTAGAATAACATAGACAAAATAACCAAATTGGCATATCAGCAAACCAAAACATATAGAAACCAAATAGCCATTGCCGCAAAAGCCAACCAAAAATTCTCATAGCTAATAAAATGCACCATAACCAAATGGGCAGAAGTAGAAAGTAACAAAACCAAATGGGCAAACAAATAATCAAAGAAACCTAAAGGGCATTGCATTATCACTGGATAAACACAAAAACTTAACTTAGTGCATCCTTCCTCTAAACCTGCGACAGTATGGCCGCATCCTTCCTCCAAACCTGCAATAGTATGGATGCATCCTTCCTCAAAACCGGCGACATTATGGCTGCATCCTCCCTCCTTCCCTGGACAAACCATGCAACCGGAGGGAAATGAACGAGGGAAATTTAAACTTTTGATATTTGAAAATTTTAGACATTTTGAAGAGGGAAATGAACGAGGGAAATTAAAAAATTTTGATATTTGAAAATTTTTGATATTTTGAAATGAAATACATGTGTTTTTTAAGGCCACTCAAATTCCATTAAATAAAATGTGTGAGACTTTTCTTGGGGTAAATAAGGGGTTTGGGTAAATAAGTGGTATTGCTGATTATAAATAATTATTAATGAGGTTAGATCTGAGACATTTATCTAAATTATTAATTATATAAACTGTTGAATTTTTATTTCATAAACTAGGGATTTTGGTTGATTTTTTAATCTAATTATGTGATATTAAAGATGAATAATGATAACTTAAAAATAATTTTTATGTGGTTAAAAGGGAAGTAGTAATGTTATGGTATGAATGATTATTTTCAATGAAATTTTTGGTTTAGTAAGGATAACTCATCTATGGACATTTTCCATGATTTTTAAGATGGAGTCAATATATATAGGAAAGGTGATACTTAAAGGGCTCCCACATGCTTTATAAATTTTATATCTATTGGTTTATAAACATTAGAGGTGGAAAAATATCCTAATCTCTAGAGCTAAGTTTGTTCCAACTTAGTTATATCTTGAACAACAAATTGTTGTTGACGTCAAGGATATGATAGAAATTTGGTGGGTTGTAGGGTAGTCTTGTCATGAAATAAATGTAATGTAGTTACTAGGTAGGTAGGGGGAACTATTTTGGCGGAACTTGGCCATAAACGAGACATTTATCCATGCATAGTTTTTTAAGAACAAATACACCTAGTGGATTATCATTGTACGGGAATCACTTTAGGATCTAGGCTAGGACTATGCACACACTAACTAAAGGGATATTAGTGAAACCCACAAAAGTATTATAGGTGCTTTTATATAAATAGGTGTTATTGTGTTCTCATTGGTTAGTTATGGGAAAATGACAATGAAGTAAGAGAAATTATAGTTTCTTTTATAGAAATAGGTGTTCTTGTGCTCTCATTGGTTAGGTATGGGCAAATGAAAATAAACTAAGAGAAGGATTTGACTACTGGACAATTAGAGGAATGATTCCACACAAAACCAAGCGTAGTGCTGCAGCACTTTCTAGGCTAAGGCTTTTGAAGGGGTTCCCCCACCATATGAGAGGAAGAAGAGAATGGTCATTCCAGATGCTCTGAAAGTGTTGAGGCTTCAGCCAGGTCACAAGTATTGTCTGCTAGGAAGGCTTTCCAAAGAATTTGGCTGGCATCACTATGACACTATTACGGAATTAGAAGGGAAGAGAAAGGAAAAGGCTCAGGTATCATATGAGAGAAGGGCTTATGGGATTGGGGGTTAGGCCAGGTTAGGGGATTCAGGTGCATTTAGGGGTTAGGGGTCGAATAATGAGTTAGTAGTTAAGGGATTAGGAATTGGGGGCTTAGGGGGCTCGACCCAAACGCGTTTGGGCAGGCGAACTCAACCGAAACGACCCAACCCAAACGGGTTTGGGCAGGCACCCTCAAACGAAACAACCTGACCTGACCCGAATGCGATTAGGCGGGCGCCCTCACTGCACGGTGCATCTGACCGAAGGAAGGCACAAGGGGGAAAAACAGAAAATGAGCCACACGAACATGCACAAGGCACCCCTCCGGTCACAACTTAGAAAATTTGATATGGTCGCCCTCAAACGAAACAACCCGACCCGAATGCGTTTGGGCAGGTGCCCTCACATGGCGCGACACGATCGAACAAAGGCACAAGGGAGCAACTGGAAAACGGGTCGCATGAACGTACATAGGGCACCCGTGTGGTCACAACTTATCAAATTTGATACGAGCACCCTGAACCATAACGACCCGACCCAAAAGCGTTTGGGGGGCGCCCTCAACCGAAACGACCCGACCTGAATGCATTTGGGCAGGCGCCCGAACAAAGGTACAAAGGAGCGAACGGAAATCAGGTCGCACGAACGTGCACAAGGAATAGGGGCAATCACAACTTAGCACTTTTTATATGGCCTCCCTCACACGACCCGACCTGAAAGCGTTTCCTTGGGCGCCCTCACACGACACGTCCCGACCCGCTCGAACGGAGGCACAAGGGAGCAAATGGAAAATGGGTCACACGAACGTGCAGAAGGCACATGAGCAATCACAACTTAGCATTTTTGATATGGCCTCCCTCACATAGCACGACCCGAATCGACCCGCCCGAACGAAGGCACAAGGGAGAAAATCAGAAACTGGCCACACGAACGTGCACAGGGCACATGGGCGGTCACAACTTAGCATTTTTTATACAGCCGCCCTCACATGACCTGATCCAAACGCGTTTCCTTGGGCGCCCTCACGCGACCTAACCCAACTCGACCCGTCCAAACGTGTTTCCCTGGACGCCCTAACAAGACACGACCCGACCCACCCGAACTCGTTTCTTTGGGCACCCTCACACGACACGACCCAACTCGACCTCACCCTCACACGACACGACCCAACCCGACCTGCTCGAACGCATTTCCTTGGCTACCCTCACACAACATGACCCGACTTGACCCGCTCGAACGCATTTCCTTCTGGCACCCTCACATGGCACGACCCGACCCGAACGCGTTTCCTTGGGCACCCACACTCGACCCGACCTAACCTGCCCGAACGAAGGCACGAGGGAGCAAACAGAAAATGGGTCACACGAACGTGCACAAGGCATAGGTGTGGTCACAAATTAGCATTTTTTATACGGCCTCCCTCACACGACCCGAACGCGTTTCCTTGGGCGCCCTCCCACGGCAAGACCCGACCCGCCAGAACGAAGGCATGAGGGAGAAAACGGAAAACGGGTCGCACTAACGTGCACAAGGCACACGGGTGGTCAGAACTTAGCATTTTTAACATGAAAACCCTCACACAACCTAACCCGACCCGCCCGAATGTGCACAAGGCACACCCACGATCACCACTTAGAATTTTTGACACGGCATCCCTCACACGACACAGGCCCGACCCGATCTGACCCACTCGAACGTGTTTCCTTGGGCGCCCTCACACGGGCAAAGCACTGGCACCACTACTACTTCATGGAAAATGGTATCAGATCTTGATTCAGGGCGAGTTGAGCTTTGCTGAAGTTTGAATATTGAAGCAGGAATACAACGATAGGGCTACAATTGGTATCGAAGCTTAGACATTATTTTGGTTGGTCTTAGTGAAACATTGGCATGGGCAAGACATTGGTCAGGGTCGAAGCTACATAACAAGACATGGCAAGTTGGGAAGAATGTAAAGGGAGGATTTTTCAAACCTTTTGCAGGTTGATTTTTTTGTCGTTTTATCGACCGTTGTTCTTTGCATGTCCACCGAACGCTTCCACGCCCTCTATTACGGGAGAAAATTTGCACAAAGTTCCATTACGATTAACGGGTGGCTCCGTGACTTTCTATGGGTACAAGCCTCGCAAGTGATCCAATCTTATGGTTCTTCATTATCTGCAACATCTCTAGCTTGAGTCTCAACTATTGGTAGAGCGGTAAGACTCCCCTCACCTAACTAGGAACTTAATTTAGCTGCTCTTTCCAAGAGACAGGAATGCAAATAGAAAACAACTCCCAGATAAGCTTCTCGACTAGGTGGTATTCTTAATAGAAGATATATTTGCCGATAAGATTGTGCATGTTTGGAGAGATCTTCATAAATGATTGATGTATGTTGTTTCTTATACATGAAGTATTTAGCCAAGGCTGCCCCTCTATAAGGAGCGAGATATTGTAATGTAGCGGGAGAATCCGCAGTTTCCGCTACCACAATGGTATATTCCATTGTGCCGCGTTTCCCAAGGATCGGAAATGAGGAACCAATGTCTTGTTGCTCAAATTGAACAACGTCCATCAGCCCATCTATAAAAGATCTCCATGTAGCACCAACAATCGATCATGCTCAGCATATTCCTGCTTGACACTCCTCCATGATGCTCATAAGTGGAACCTAGTAAGTGCACTTGCATAATGTCTCCACATAATGTCCTGCCATGCCCTCATGTCAATGTACATGACTTTGGTTGCCCATGTGTCCATCAAGATTAGACTCATCTCAACTCTAGCCACCGTCATGTGTATAGTGTACAGGTGCCCTCGGTCACTTCTACCATCATCATCATTGGTACTTCCTCCAAGCCTTTTCCCCCACTAAAGGTGCACCAAGAGTTCCTTATTGGTTGTAAGCCATGAAGAATTCTACCCAAACAATGTGCCCTACCACCAAGGCAATCCATGAGTCATGTCGGGCACCTAGCGAACTTCCATGTGGCTAAGCATGACCCATATCTATCACAAAGTTCATCAATTTCCACCCTTGTTACGGGAATTTGAACCTACTAGAGCGATGTCACAAATTTCCCTATCAAGGTTTACAACAAGAAATGCTCCTTGATTCTCCAATGTACATGGTTCCATCATAGTCATCCGAGGAAAGGTCCTCCATGGTATTGGCAAATAATTCATCTTCTTTCCCATCCCTGCATACGTTCTATCTCCCAGATGCTCAATTGAAACACGAGTCATATCTTCATGAAGACTCTCTAAGCAAGTGTCCTCCATCATCATCAATGTCTGCAATGCTTCTGATCCTGGTACCGCCTGCTCATAGAGTCCCTCCTCGATCATTGTCACTTCTGCAACATTTTCATGTGGCTCATCCCCCAATGCCTGTAATGTGCTTGGTCCAGGTTCAACTTATTCCACAAGTTCTTCCTCGATCATATATGCATCCTCAACATCCTCCCCAGAATCATCCATCACTGATGCTTGCAATGTGCTTGGCCCTGGTTAGAATCATGAAGATAAAGATAAAAAAATAAAAACTAAAAATATTATTAAAAAAAAAAACGATGTTCTATGTAAATTAACAACATAACTTCCAACATGATCCTCATAAAACCAACTTAACCCATATTGGTCTACTGTCAAGTTTGATATTTCAATAATTTTTTAGATGATTTTCATGAAATTATTAGTGGCTTTGTTTAGTTGGTTTAAATTTGACTTGAGATTTGTGAACCTCATGAAATTAATTTACCAAAAAATAAATTAGAGAAAATTCAAATGTAATTAATTTTATTCACCAATCTAATAACTTATTTCAAAACTATATAAAAAAATATAGTTAAAATATAATTGTCAATATATTTAATAATACCATAAATAAAATTAATCAATTAAAAAAATAAGTTTGATTATTTTTTTTATTAAGTTTGATTATATTTAAAAATAATAAGAACATTTATACACTTAATAACTTTACCTTATTAACTTTGAAAGCAAATTTATTCTCTACAATCTTCGTGATTAATATGAGATATACCAAACATTAAAGAGTAACACCACCAGATCACGTACACACTTTTTCCACCGTTACAATCACCTAACCTAGAGTCATGTCTATGTCAATCAAAGTGAATTGTCACACTAATATATTTTGACACCCATAACTAACAACAAAGACAGGCCGGAACGTATAATACCGATTAGGATAACGGTGGTAGGTCAAGAATTTGAAATCCAAAAATAGAGATACGATGTCTAAAACTTCTAATCCAAATCCTCCTCAATGGCTATAAATTTTTAATAATTTTAATACCGTCACAATTCCGACGCGTCATAGGTTTTCGTCGCAAGATCGACGCTTGCGGATTTTTCGTCGCAAGACCGACGCTTCGGAGGTTTTCATTGCAAGACCGACACTTGCGGATATTTTGTCGCAAGACCGATGCTTGCATATATTTCGTTGCAAGATCGATACTTTGCTCCCAACATCGCAATAGCGACACTTAGCTCTAAGTGTTGTAAGACTGACACTTTTCTCCAATCTATCACAATTCCGACACTTTTCTCCAAACGTCGCAAGACCGACACTTACCTCTAAGTGTCGCAATACCGACACTTGTCTCCAAACGTCGGTATAGCGACAGTTGTGGGCGGGATTTGAAAAATTGATAAAATTTGGGGAAATTTCCGACATTTGGTCAATAGTGTCGGAACTAAAGTGTCGGAATTTCTGCCAAATGTACTAGTGTACACTACAAGGATTGGGTAGATAAGCTTTTGAAGCACTCTTAGCATACCAGATGACATGGAGGAACACTACAAGTCACACACCATATGAACTTCTATATGGTAAACAAGTTATGCTTCCCATAGAATTTCAAATAAAGACCTTCAGAACAACAACAAGAATGGGACTATATCTCTTAGAGGCACAAAAATAAAGGTTAGCTCAACTCAATGAATTGGATGAGATTCGATAAGATGCAATGCAAAGAACCAATTTCATCTAGCAGCAAAGGAAAAAATGGCATGACAAGTTTATCAATTTGAATAAATTTAAACCAATTTATTGGGCCCTCCTATTTGATTCTCGATTTAAAGATGTTAAAGGAAAGTCTCAAACACAATGGTTAGGTCCATATGAAATAGAGACAGTCTATGGTAATGGATCAGTTCCAATCATGGATATTAAGGAGGAGAGTATCGCTTTTCTCATTACTTGGCATATGTTGAAGTTATATCATAAGCCCTTAACAAGAGAATAATTTGTTAAAAATCTACTTCAACTCTCATAGATGGAGTTGGTGAATAGGGAAAATTATTTTCCCCTTCCTAACTCAATTTAAATTTCTTTTATATATATATATATATAGTTATGAAAACCAAGGTGTTGGTGTAACTATACATGAAAACCAGTCTCTAGCAGATATAATTCCCTTTCTTTTTGCTTATGTTCAAAAAAATTCAACTTCAATTCTTCTGGCTTTCATTTTCGACATGAGAAATATTTTTTGGAAGTTAATTTAATAAGCATAAAATAGTAGTATCATATAGAGAACTAAAGGATTTCTACCTAAAAGCTTTACAATTTCCTTAAGCTCAGTTTCAAAGAATTTTCATCTGCAACAAGTCTTTTCCAATTTGCAAAATTTATGTAGCTTTGGTCACTTTTCGTAGCTACTAAGAAGTCCCTAAAATTGATGGATATCCAAAATCAATTAAGAGATGCATCTCATCAATTAGAAGGTTCATAAAATATATTTCTAGAAGGCATACATAAGAGAATATGTACCATGGTTTCAAGGTATCAACATTGAAGTTTTCAACAACATCAACCAGTTCTATTACAAGCACAACAAGCCAATTAAATTTGGACAAAGGTAACATGAGGTAACTATTTTAGTTGTTTTTATTAAATAAAATATCAAGCTATGTACATTTGGAATTTAATATGAACTCGAAAGAGGCATAATTTAAAATCCTTCTTCATATATTTGATAGCATTTTGTTTCCTAATTACCCACGTCATATGATATGTCATATATTTTAATCCATCGCATCATTTAATGAATCACTTGGGAATTTCCTTGTTGATCGCATCAATGATTAATAAGTTTTAATATTTATGTGAGATGGATTTGTATTCATATCATTATATTAACCCAAAATCAATTTCTTCCACCTCTCCACTACCTTTTCACTCCATCTGCAATCATTTCCTTCCATCACTCCTCTTGTACTCCACATTACCCTCAAAATTAGTGACAAAGGAGTAAATTAGATGCCTTAGACTTCCTGAATGTATAGGATGTCACCAATAGTGAGGTTCAAGTCCACTAGGACTTACTTTTTGGAAGCATATGCAAAGTTTAAAAGGAAGTTAAAAATAGAAACTAGTTGAAGTTATGAAAATAAGTTTCAGGGATATCACATAGGAGTAACGAGAGCTTACATTAGATATTTTCAATGAATTCAAGCAAACAATGGAAATTTATGACTCAAGGTGACAAAGTTTTTCTTAGTTGAAGATAATTAAGTACCTCAAATTGGTGAGAACTCGTTCAAGAATATAAGAGCTGACCTGTGGAAAAAGTTTCTCATAAACCTCGAAATGGAAATAAACTGGCCAAAAGGCATGCATGTCTCTACATTCAAGAGGAAATGGAGGGATATTCTATTTAATCTTCATAAATTTGACACTTGTGAAGGCAGGTGTTATCACTCCAATAATTTCCTAGGGTTGTTATGTTTTGTTTAAGAAATATTAGAGGTAACT